>OZJO01029127.1:0-19305 GCA_900406225.1 Acrobeloides nanus | reverse complement strand
GACAACTTTTTCAACAACTTTTCGACAACTTTTCGGCAACTTTTCGGCAACTTTTCGACAACTTTTCAACAACTTTTTCAACATGCTTGACCGCAGCCTAAGGATGAACGCTAGCAGTCGTAAAACGATTTCACGACGCTAGTAGTTGTGAAATTGAACAACATAGCAGTTGTGATGTTTCAACGATTTCACAACCAGAGCCCGAAAAGGTGCTAGCACCCAAAATCACTCTGGGTGCTGGCACCCACCAACAAAAGTACCCACATTAATTTATTTTTAGGTTAGCTATCGCGCGACCTATTTTGACCAAAGGGTGCTATCACTCAGTGGATGCTTTTAGATACGGGTGCTAGCACCCACTTTGTCGGGCCCTTTTCACAACTCGCATTTCACGACACGCGTTGTAAAATCGTTGTGAAATTCTGAAAATTTATTTCTCAGCACTAGGTGACGTGAAATACATAGTTGTTAAATCGCTGAAAACGGTTTCACAAATAGCGTTCATCCTAAATATTTATTTTCAGTTGAGTTTTCTCCGCGTTTATACTATTTTTTAATTAAATTTGTATTAAAAATTTTTTTTAATAGAATAAATTTGGCAAAGATATCACAAGCGTTCGGTTTATAAACTATATGAATAACCCATTTGAAGAGAAGTGAGTTTTTATTTATTTATTTGAATGACCTAGGAATTTTTTATGCTTCTTATTTTATTCTGAAAAAAACCTTGAATAAGCTAGAAAATTTTGACTTCATTTTTTACATCTGTAACTTGATTCTTTTAGTCCTTCAATCCCAAGTGCCCCAGCAGATTTTGACAACCCACCGGAACCTAATAGTCCTTCAAGCAGTACTCAAGCAACAGCAGCATCTTCTGTCGGCCGATTAACAGACTTCGAAGTTTCTTCATCAACTTTATCGGATTTGCCAAGTGCCAGTTCAGTTTCTGCTTTGGTCGCTGATCCAGCAACTCCGTCTTGTACTTCCAGCCAAGAAGTTTCTGATCCAGTTGTCTCTAGACCGCATTTTTCTATTGGAGTAGTGGCAGCTTCAGCGCAATCTAGCTCGAACGATTTAGAACTTGAAGATATTTCGGCTGAAGTGCCATTTGAACCGTCGAATAATAAAGTGCCAGCGTTTGAAGACATTGTTTCTAGTACTTCAAGCAGTTCTGCAAACCGTCCAAATTTGGGGTATGTGATTACTTTACTTGAAAATTTTCTGTTATTGTGTTATATCATTTTTGTGTTGATTGTGTTATGTCGAATTTTTTACTTTCAAATATTGGCCTCTTTAATTTTTTAAACCTTAAAGGGTTGTGTGCTAGAGATGCGTCAAAATTGTAATTACGATATTCCAATTTCGCGAAATAGAAATGGGGTCACATTTCGAAATTTCATAGGAAATTGCCATTGTTAAGCTGAAAATGTTATGAAAATGGCGATGATTTTTGGCGAAAATGATGAATTTTTATGAAAAATTGACAATTTTGAACATTTCTAGTGAAGCTATAAGAACTAACACTATCAGTAGAGAGTCCCAGTGATGTCAAATTCAAAAAATAATGATAGACAAAATTTTTATGTAATTTTATGGGAAGGCTTGCTTTCACAACTTTTTTTGACTCGCTAAAATTAAATTTTTGACCCTGCGGGGATCGAACCCTTGATGTTTGAGATGATCTTTCCGCCACTTGCTCCTCACTACTGGGCTACAAGCTCACCGTGAAAAGGGTTGTAGTACCACTTTCTAAATTTTGAAACACCTAATTTTTGAATCCGACAAGGTGATCTAGATGATATACAATGAAATAAAATTCGATATCTCGGCATAGAAAAAAGATTTTCATATGCGATTTTTTTCAAGTTGTTAATCACTTGATCGACTTCAAAATATTTTCATGATTTTTGAATAAGTCTGTATATTCGAAGCGAAAACTTGAATTTTTTCCTTATGGAATTTTCAAAAAATAACAACGTCATAAAAAAATTCAATTTTTGAGCAAAAATTCTAATTTTGAGAAAATTCTTTTTTTTAGAACCCATAATCGCCCAGCATTTGAACTACCGAGCGCTTTGGAACCAGAAACTTTCGTAGCACCCGAACCAGAAGCATCATCGTCTTCAGCCCATCCATCGGACCCAGTGAAACCACCGGCTGTGAATCCAGTTTTGTTAAGCCAAGTGCTCGAGTTGGGCTTTGCTGAATATATTGCCGAAGTAGCTATTCGAAGAACTGGTGGAGTTGGTGTGGAACAGGCAATAAATTGGATTATTGATCACTCGAACGCATCGGATATTGAAGACGAAGACGACGATATGGGAGGTGAGAACACTATTTATTATGTATGAGAGAGGTGTCTCGCCTATATTTCTTCTTCTACTCAATTTTATCTTATTTTTCAATTTTTAAAGGTCAATATTTCATTTTGTGTTCGTAATAAATCCATATTTTCTTTTAGCTAACGAATCAACACCAGCTACATCTAATAATGCCCCGAACGATTTTTTTGGCTCTCTGTTGCGTGCAGCCATTCCGCGAACTCACAAAATGGTCTTTGTTGCGAATATGAGTCTGAAAATGGGTGTTGGAAAATTGGCAGCTCAAGTTGGACACGCCACTTTGGGGGTGTATAGAACAGCGATGAAAACTCAAGAGGGTCAAGCCGCTATAGAAGCATGGCGTAGACACGGCGAAGTGAAAATTGTAGTGAAAGGAAATAGCACAGAGCATTTGTTGGACTTGTTTAAAGTGGCCAAAGATTTGGTACGAGCTCATTTTTATAATTTATTTGGACCCATATTCAGTAGCTTAGGCAGAAGGGTCGGGGCACTTCTCCAAAAAAAGCAGATTTTTTCCCAAAAAACATAAGGGGACGGAAGATTTTACGTATTCTTGATTTATACCAAGGGGACTCTTATGTGTAGGGTTTTTTTTTAAATTTTGGCCCACTAGGGGTATGCACCTTCCTACGCCCACTACTCATACTATATGAGCTATAAAGCTGTATGGGTTCTATTTATATAAGATTCATATGTCTACAATAACCTCGATTTTTTTCAGAACCTTCATGCGTACCTCGTCCAAGATGCTGGCTACACTCAAATTCCAGCCGGATCTCGAACTGTCCTGGGCATTTTTGGGCCACAAGAAGTGGTAGATCAAGTGACGGGTTCTTTAAAGCTTCTCTAAGACATCGATTTTAACCAAGAAAAAAAATCCTGCTCAAATATTTTAAATTTGTTTTATATTGTATGCTTTAAAAAGTTATCGGGATGATATTTAACGTTTTTGTTTATCGAAGATTATATTTTTGTCCTTTTGTTGTATTTGATATCTTTAAAATTATGTGAATAATTTTGAAAATTTGAATAAATTTTAGCCTATATGTATTCCTATGTTTTCATTTCAATGTATTTTTTATATCTGATTTTTGTGTTCAAAAAATTGCAGAAACCTGTGACATTTAATTTCGGACGCGGCTGTATAGCCGTATATAAATGTTATGTTATGTTAAACAAATACTGCAGGGTAGTGCAAAAAATGTGATAAATTTTCAATTTTTGACTAATTAAATTTTTAACGAATATTTCAATGTTGCGTTTTTTCAATTTCAATAAAATAACCGTATAGGGGGTTTTCTGTGCGAGAAATCGATTGTGATCGTTGAATCTTGAAAACGCTTCCCTGACCCTGGATTAGCTATTTCACATTGTAATTTTAGTCTAATTCATGCGAAATAGGCTAAATCAGTTCAAGGAAACGTTTTCAAGGCTCGTTAATGTAATCGATTTTCATCGGCTTCAAACTTTTGAACACATACATGAAGGCTGGGTTCATAGTATAGTCTAAACTCTTTAAGCTTGTTTTTTTTAATCTTTATTTCAACATACGTATTTTGATTGACATGCGTGAATTTTTTTATTAAAAACCTTCAAACTACTTCTTGAAGTAGACAAGAAGTTTATTCTTAGAAACTAATAGAAAACAAACTCAAGAGATCAAATTTCAATCATTTGAATCTACTTCTTGAAGTTGAACACTTTGAAAAGTATTTTTTGTTTAAAAAAATTATTTTTTAAAAGAATTTATGAATTGTTATATGTACACTTAAAAAATAAAATACTCGGACTGAATTTTTGGGAGCTGCTACGGCATTCTTTATTAGGCTGTGCCCTCTCAAAATTTAATATTAACACTAGACTTGTTGTGGTTTTGAGTCCAAAATTTCAACATAACCATCGATCACCATTACTCAACAAATATTTTCTTAATGAACTCCAAGAAAAGCTCGCCCTAACCTCTCTATACACATCACATAAATCTCCCTCCTATTTTAACAAAACCTTCGGATAATCAGATTACCCAACCCGAAGAACAAAGTGCTTCTTTGCAAACAACCGGAAGAAAGTGCCTCCGTCATTTTGTGTTGGTTTTTGGAGTCCAATTTGTTGTTCATTCATCTCTTTCTTGGAGGTCTTATTTCTTTTTGCATACCTTTTAAAAAATTAAACGTCTCTACTCGAATTTGGCGGTAGATTCTCTTCTATAATGGGCTATTTCGATTGAGAAATTTCCCAAGGGTATTGACTTATTTTACTCGGTATAAGCTTTATTTCTAAGCATGTTCTTGAATTTACAACGAGCGCCGAGTTTTGGTAGGCAATAGTGGTTAGAGCTTTATATTTTGCCTTAAAAATGTCAATTTTTCGAAAAAATGACGTCACAAATTTAGATTCAAGACCAACCTCGAGATTAAGTGCGAGATCGTCGGAGAAATTTTCTCGTTGTAGTACCCCTGCTCCAGCTCCCATTTATATTGTTGCTTCGGAGGCATTACAAAAAGAAATTGATGGGAAAGTTGAGCCAAAAAAATTAGGTGGGTTGACATCAAAATTCAGCTATTACACAATAGGGGGAGGACCACCCAATGAAAAAATTTTCGAAAATTTTTTTCTGAAAATGACATCTCTAGAAGTAAAAACATGCGGATAATCCGAATTTGACGTTGACGAAGCGAAAAAATGCTTTCCTGATTCAGAGAAGGCCTGTGTAATAAAGCGAAAAGTTGCAAAAATGCGATTTTTCGACTTTTCGCTTCAATATACAGGCCTTCTCTGAACCAGGAAGTGTTTTGTATCTTCGAAAATGTCAAATTTTTCACGTGGGTGGCCCCCTCCCTATTGTTTAGTAGTTTCCCAAATTCAAGTTTTCATGTCAATACACAACTTTTTTTAAAAATAAAACTCAAAATCTAAGATTTTTTAGAAACAGCCCCTATAATAACATCAGGAGAAGAAAATACCGATCCTTGGAAAAATCTCCCATTTCCCCCATATCTTGAAAAAATGTGCACTTTAAAATCGGGCTACTGTCGTTATCACGAGCTCACTGGGCAATATGGGTTGACAAAACAATTGGTATGCAAAAAATGTGTGAAAAAAACGAAAATTTGCATATTTAGGTTCTAAAACTAGCTCTACCTCATGTAACTCTTTTAATAGTGTCTTTTGTTTATGCGATTATTGGAACATGGATATTAGCCATGATAAGTTATTATGATAAGACACCAGAAAATATTGCCAATGAAATTATTAGGTATAAGTGTTATGATTTTTGAACTTATCAAAAATGAAATTCAATAGAGAATATTAGCGAATTATGGGATAGTAAAAGGTTTAGGCTTAAGCCTAAGCCTAGGCTTAGGCTTAAGCATGAGCCTAGGTTTAGGCTTAGTTTTAGGCCTAAGCCTAGGCTTAAGCATAAGCCTAGGTTTAGGCTTAGGCTTAAGCATGAGCCTAGGTTTAGGCTTAAGCCTAGGCTTAGGTTTAAGTTTAGGTTTAGGTTTAGGCTTAAGCCTAAGCATAAGCCTAGGTTTAGGCTTAGGCTTAAGCATGAGCCTAGGTTTAGGCTTAAGCATAAGCCTAGATTTAGGCTTTAGCCTAGGCTTAAGCATAAGCCTAGGTTTAGGCTTAAGCCTAAGCCTAGGCTTAGGTTTAAGCTTAGGTTTAGGCTTAAACCTAAGCATGAGCCTAGGTTTAGGCTTAAACCTAAGCATGAGCCTAGGTTTAGGCTTAAGCCTAGGCTTAAGCATAAGCCTAGGTTTAGGCTTAATCCTAGGCTTAGTTTTAGGCTTAAGCCTATGCTTAGGTTTAGGCTTAGGTTAGACTTAACATGGAACGTTACCAATTGCAATTTTTTGGAATGAAGAGGCTTAGGATGATAAAAAATTGAATTTTGTAGGTCAAAATCAACTTTTCTAACCTCTTTATCAACTATCAAATATCTACCTTCAGCTCATCATCATATCCGAAGACATCATTTTAATAAAAATTTTATTGAATTTTCTCAAAATTTACATCAAATTTATCTAAAATATCCTAAATCTCCAAGAGTTATTGACAAAATTAAGGTACCCACTATTCATAAAATTTGCAATTTTGATATTAAACATTTTTAGGGGACTCATTATGATGGAGAAAAAGCTATAACTGACAATATTACTTTTAGCTTATACTTTGTTACTACAACACTGACTTCTATTGGTAAGATATACACATTTTGAGGACTATATTTATCCATATGTAGTCAAGTGACTAGGAGTTTTTACGCTTTTTCGACAAATTTTTCTTTTTTTGAGATCCAGTAAAACTTAAGTCGATACAAATCGTTTCACATGTCGTCAAAAATTTGATATTACGCTTTGTTACGAATACAGTAGCCCTGGTCCCACGAATGATCCGGAATCATATTTTAGTATTTCTTCACCTAGACCAGTCCGCATAGTAATCAAGCTGTTTGTTGTCAGAGGGAGGGGGGTCAGATCAGACCTGGGTTCGATGGCACCACCACGCTTCCGAACCCACTATTGCGAACGCTACACTTGTGGACTAACACATGCGGATGATACATTTGCGGGTACTAATTTGAATTTTTTAAAATAATCGCGGATGAACTTTTTTTACAAATTAACAAACACTCATGGGGCTTCATCTGTCTCTTCTCCAAATTTATGCTATCTTTTAAAAAAATCCAAAATTGGTCCGCAAGTGTAGCGTCCGCAAGATTTGTGTCCGCAAATGTAGCGTCCGCAACAGTGGGTCCGTATTCCGACAGGGAGATAATAGTGAGTACGGAAGTGGTGGCGCTGGTTCAATCCCCGGCAGGGAGATAATTTTTTGGCTAAACTAAAAAGTTGTAATTTTGAAGTTCTGTCTCCCCCTATCCCCGACAATTCGAATGTTTGAAGTTTCAGGTTATGGCGCAAACCCACCAGATTCATTTTCCGGTCGTATTTTCATCATCATATTTATCATGTTGGGCATCCCATTATACTTGATAACCTTGGCAGATTTGGCAAAATTTTGCACAGAAGGAATGAACCGCTCATATACAGAGATTTTAAAATTCAAATTTGAAGTGTTTCGAAAATTGAAAAAATGGAAAAAATATGGGTTGATAAAAAGAAGGGAAAGTATCAAAGTGGATGAGATTATTATTGCTGGAGGCGATGATGAGGTATGATCAGGGGGCAAAAAATGGGTGATAGCACCCATCACCCAGTGGGTGGCATCACCCATTGTGTGAATCACTCAAATCACCTATCACCCATTAGATGATGATAGTTGATAGTAGGTGATTCACCCAGTGGATGATGGGTGATTTGGGTGATGCCACTCTGGGTGATGGCACCTTTTCGTCCCCTGGGTATGATAATAAGTCAATCCTATACTCAACCACAAAAATTTCAAAAAAATCGACGACATGTTTTTAGATCGTTGTTAAACGTAGCATAAAAATTTTCTAGGTCGCCGAATTTTTATGGACTCACTTAGAAAATGCTCATTTTGTCGAAGTGCCTTTTCTATTAATTTATGTAATTTTGTTAAGTTATATTGGGCTAGCCTCTTATGTAATAGCATATCTGGAAGGGTGGACTTTAATCGACGGGTTCTATTTTATTATGATATCTGTGTTGACGATTGGCTTTGGAGGTAATCAATCTTTTAATATTCAACGAGAAATGTGCGTTTATCTGTCTGTATGGACAAATTTCGTAATCTTAAGTCTGATCTCGTTACGGCATAGGTTTCTGAAAAAAGATCGACGAGAGAAGAAAAGCGACAGCAAAATCATGGAGTACTCCCTATGGAAAAAATTTAAAATTCAATTTTTCATTTTTGCCTTAGGTATATGGTTGGTAAATGAAAATCCTTTGTTGATCTACCTTCATAGCGCAATTGATAAAGCGTTAGCTTTGCAGTAGAAAGACGCAGGTTCGATCCCCCGCCCCTTCCGAAATATTTTTGCTTTTTCAATAAATGTTCTTTTTTGGAAAAAAAACGAAAAATTGGATAGTCTTTGGCATCAAAGCGAGGTCGAAGGCGCTCGGTCTTCCGGTTCTGTTTTCATAAAAAAAGTTTTAGTCGATTTAACTGACAAGGAATACTATCAACTTGCCCCTCTTCGATTTTGCCGAAACCGGGCTCAAAATGTTCCTCATACCCGACTTGGTTATAAATTTTTTGAATTTTAACGTATTTTCCACTTTCCGATGTGCTATATTAGGCGCCATTTATACTTTCGTCGTGTCGCGTCGTACGACCGAACTATAAACGCTGTCGTACGACACAAAAATGCACTGTCGCGTCGTGACACGACGGAAGTATAAATGGCGCCTTAGGCTCCAGTGAACGGTTAATATCTAAGTTTAAGCTTAAGATCAAAGCATAAAGCCTAAAATCAAGCCTAAGCCCAAGACCATTAGCCCGCCCGAAACGAGGGCGGTACTGTATTTGAGTCATAAAAAATGAGCATTTTTTTCAAAAAAAAATTTCCCCAAAAATAGCCATTTTGACGAATTTTGGTGAAAATTTGTCATTTTTTAGTGAAAAAAATTGAAAAATGGACATTTTTTTCGCCTTTTTCCCATCTGGATAAAAATCTTTTTTTAGAATTTTTTACTAGAAAATAATAGCTTTTTTATTCACAAATTTTAGACATAGTACCTCGAAACCCAAACTTTATCCTCATAAATTTATTGATCATCCTCTCCGGGATTGTCCTAACAACAACATGCATTGACATCGTGGGTGCCTATTATATTGATCAATTACACTTCTTTGGAAGAAGGCTCGACGAAGAGGTTGGTTGTTGTCCATAAAGACGCAATTTTATTGAGAAAAATTGAATTTTGTTTTATAGAATCCATTAGAATGGCTAAAAGAGGTTCAGCAAAAGAGAATCCAGGCTATGAAAAGAGAGGCAATGAGGAAGTTGTTTGAAACGGTCACGGCTTTGCATCGAATGCAATTTGGAGGTAAACAAACAAAATGTGAAAAAAATTCAAAATTTAAAAAAAATTCTTCAAAAAAATCGGACCTATTGTTCAGAAAGTTCCGATACTTTTTAGATGAATTTTGGACATGAAAATTTTTTTTAAAAACGACCCCTATAAGTGTAATTTTATGCGGGGAATCGATTGCGCGCATTCCTGATGTGTAAAAACGCTTCCCTGACCCTGATTCAGAGGGTGGGGGGCTTTCGCGCTCTCACATATGCGCACCGACACTTATGCACCCGACTTTGAGCAACCGACAAATGCGCCCCGACATTTGCGCGCCAGCATTTGCGCGCGAACATTGGCATTTGCGCCCCAACATATGCGCGCTAATAATTGCGCCCCGACATTTGCGCGCCGATATATACACGCTAATAATTGGTGGGATGCAATGTCGAGGTATAATTACATAATAATTGCCAGCGCGCAAATGTTGGCGCGAAAATATCGAGGCGCAAATGTTGGCGCGCAAATGTCGGGGCGCAATTATTAGTGCGCATATGTTGGGGCACAAATGATGGCGCGCAAATGTCGGCGCGCATATGTCGGGGCGCAAATGTGAAAGTGCGAATGTCGTGCGCGCATATGTGAGAGTGCAAAAGTCCCCCACCCGATTCAGGAAAGGAATCGGTGTATTGAAGCGAACATGCACTAAAATTCGATTTTTCGTCGTAAAATCGGTTGTTTAGGGGGTTTTTCTAAGTGATTCACGTATTATTCACCAACCAAATATTCCAAAATCAGGGTCAGGGAAGCATTTTCATGCATCGGCAATGCACGCAATCGATTTCCCGCCTAGAAAAACCCCTAAACAGACGGTTTTCCTGTGAAAACTCGAATTGTAATCCATTTTCGCTTCAATACACCTACGACCTTTCCTGAATCAGGATCAGGGAAGCATTTTCACGTTTCGGGAATGCGCACATTCCCGAAACGGGAATGTGCGCATTCCCGAAACGAAGAAAAAAATATTCGGGTTCATGTAAAAAGTGTCAGAACTTTCTGAACAACTCAACAATGTTTTAGGCCTAAAATATGACCCGTCAAAATTGAACAACAATACCGAAAATGATAAAAGTGCACCACCTATAAAACTACCAGGTAAAAATCTTGCAATTTTTTTCAAAATTTCCAAAATAGACGCCCCATTTTCACCGAAAAATCTTATCGTATTCAATGCTACCTCGGATTCAGTATGTCTAAAATGGGAACCACCAATTTTTGTCGATGAAGGAAGAAGATTTTGGTACACCTTGACCTATAAGACCAGGTAGACAAGAGGTCATCAAAAATTTTGAAAAATAGCAAAAATGTTTTAGAACCCCTCAATTCCGAAGTAATGTGACTATAGTAGATTTTATAACGACAGAAAATTATAAAGTTACGGGTCTCAAATCTTTTACTTTATATGAATTCAGTGTTGTTACGACCACTAGGTATGGTAGCTCGAAACCGATTAAATGCCAAGAATATACAGGTATTTTTTAAATTTGACTACAGGGTGTTATAGTTCCTCCAGAACGTGTGGATAAAAAACTAAGGTTCCTCTCAGATTTTCCCGCAGGGTAAAATCTTTTGGACGCGAGGGAGAACCGAACCCTTGCTAGTACTGGTGATGCCGTAATCCTTGGCAGCGCACCAAACCACTACACCATGGCGATCATTGATTGACTCGTATTGAATTTCGGCCTTGAAGTAGTGCTAACCGCAACAGCAAAATCTTTTGAACGCGAGGGGAACCGAAAACTTGATAGTGCCGGTGATGCCGTAATCCTTGGCAGCGCACCGAACCACTACACCATGGCGATCATTGATTGACTCGTATTGAATTTCGACCTTGAAGTAGTGCCTTAGATTTTCCCACTAAATACTGCAGCGGCTTTTGAACGCGAGGGGAACCGAAAACTTGATAGTGCCGGTGATGCCGTAATCACTGGCAGCGCACCGGACCACTACACCATGGCGGTCACTGATTGACTCGTATTGAATTTCGACCTTGACATAGTACCAACCGCAACACAGGGTGTCCCAAAATGGCAATTTTCGTTTTTTCCCATGTACAAGACCAAGGGGTAAAATTTTTCATTTTTTCGATTTCAGAGGGGCAATTGCCCACGCGCCCGGAGGGGAAAAGAAGTTGTATTTATTACCCCCATACTACGGAGCTCGGCCACTGAGTACAGCTTGGCCTTCGGCCTCGCTCCGAGTATATGTGTTTCTAATTTTTTGGCAGGGGCAAAAACATTCGGTTTCTGTTGGGAATCGAACCTTCAAGCAATTTATATAAGCCGAAAGTCTTAGCCACTCGGCCATGAGGGTAACACGTCGATAAAATTGCATTATCATCTTAAAACATGATATAGGGCTAAAAAATTAATTTAAAAAAAAATTTTTTATATATTTTTTTTTCTCTTGGATCCTGCTGGGAATCGAACTTGAGAGTAATTTCTATGAGCCAACAGTCTTCGCCACTCGGCCATGATGGCTTCTTACTCGACATTCTTAAATTTCAACTATAAGACTTACGTAAAACATTATATGGGGCTAAAAAATTGTCCTTAAAGGGTACCCCCATGATTTTTGTGTCATTTTTCCTCTTTCATCGAACCCTATCGATTGGTATAGCTCGTGATAAATTGGACTTAAGGTGACGGAGATAGCACAAACAGACACACATAACGCGTTTAATGTTTTAGGATATATGTTTGACAGGAAAAGAGTTCAACAAGATGATGACTCACAAAAAATTTTAGAGCCTTGCACAGTTCCTCAACTTGTAAATGTTGATGCGGTTAGCAGTGAAACTGCAACAATTTCTTGGCAAGCACCTCAGAAAAATAATGGATTGGAAGTAAATTTTTCGATTTTTAAAATTTGCATTTTTGAAAATTAAAAATTTTTTCATCATTTTAAAGTTTTTTCTTCTTCTTCAAAATTTCAAATTTAGAGCTATGTTGTCTTATATGCTCAAGAACCCGCGCCTCAATTTGTTTATTGGACAAGATACAAAGTTGGGAGTGCAAAGAAGTTCACCATTACTGACTTGAGGCCTGATACGGTGTACATAGTTTGTGTGTCGGCCGAACACAACTTCGGTCTAGCGGCCATGAGCAAGAGTATTCGATTTAAAACAAGAAGATTCTGGTTTGAAGAAGAACTGTTGGTGCCATTTACAAGTTTATTGAGAATATCGAATAGTATGCATAAGTTGAGTTCTGCTTCTAGTGAAAGCAATTGTTTGAGATGACTAAAAAAATAAATTTCTCATTATTTTTATGCACTTTTAAAAAATGCATAAAACGCTTCCCTGATGACTACAATCATTTTCAACCTGGGACTACAATCACTTTCAACCCTACAAAAAACCAAACAATCGAAAAAACCAAATATATAACAAAGCTCCAACCATAAGAAACTGCTTTAAATATCTAAAACTTCGCTCCTTCCATGTTCGGGCAAGTGTTCATAAACATATTCAATTAGAAATCTTGAAGTAGAAGGATCTCATCCATATGATAAAAAGTGAGAAAATGGACATGATACAAATCCGTTATAGAAGACAAGGCCTGTTTTTAGCATCTCAATCACGAAGTAGAAGGATATCATCGCCCGAGAAAAGTCATCATTTAATCCGATCAAAAGTGAGAAAATGTACATGATACAAATCCGTTAAAAGGATCCAAATTTTGGCATTCGTCCATCGATCTGACTGATCTTTCTCCTTACTTCGGGAGGGGGGGGGAAGAAGAAGACCGTGCCCCAAAGAGTCGTTCCGGACTGACTTTGATCGAGCGGAAATACACCTTTAGGAAGGCAAGGGTACAAAAAAACAGGGGTATCCAATTTCAAAGTGTCATAAAAAATTTATTTATGGGAGTTTATCTTCCAAAATCTAATCGATTGTGCGCATACTATTCCTCTAACGATTACTTTTTAAATTAGGCTAAAAGAGTTTAAGGGTTCTGAGAAAAACCGTTTCAAGTGAGCGGGCAGGAGTCAAAAATCCTGTGCTCCTATCACATTAACGCATCTCCAACACCCAGATCAACTCGGATTCACCTCAAATCGTTAAATTGGGGGAGGAGGAGGGTTTGAAATAATAATACATGAAATAATTTTTCAAAAATCCTAATGGTTTCCCATGATTTTTCACCAAAAGTGAACAAAATTTGATACTAGGACAATCAAATTTATGGACAAAAAACATAATGAGAGCTTGCGAACAACCGTCGCCAGGACAAACGTCACGGACATCCATCACTGAGGACAACCATAGCAGGATACCCGTCACCTAGAACGTCACGGGAAAACTTTTTCTCAGTTTGAAACACACATGTTGGTGATCATTGCCATCGGTGACAGTTGTCCGTGACAGATGTTATGTATTGGTTGTCCCAGTTCTGTAGCCAGGAATTTTTTTAGGGAGTAATTTTTGGGTTGATCCAAAAATCGTAATGTTCCCACTTATGATTTTTTCATAAATTTTTTAAAATTTGAGCAAAAAATACACATAAATGGATCAAAATCTATTCTTTCTACGTATCAATATTTTTGGATAATTTATTTGTTATAAAATTTTCATTTATCATATATGTAATTTTCGAAGCAAGTTCTCCTGGTTCCCGCTACTTAACGTTGACTAAACTCGGCAAGAAATTTTTTATTTTCTTCCGAAGATTACCCCATTTAGAAGTAATTTTATGCGAAAAATCGATATACTCCCGCAACCTGAAAACCGCAGAAAAATGGTGAAAATTTGCTAAAAACGACCATGCAGGGATGCATGAGAAAATCGAATTGCATCCCTGCGGGGCCGTCACCATTTTTCTGCGGTTTTCAGGTTGCGGGAGTCGATTTCGCATAAAATTACCCCTAAATGGGCAATCTTCGGAGGAAAATAAAATTTTTTTGCCGAGTTTAGTCAACGTTAAGTGGCGGAAACCAGGGGAACTTGCTCCTAATTTTCCTAATGGTTCTTTAATAAATATAGCACATTGGGGGTGGGGGAGAATAATTCAAAAGCGATACAACAAATGACAAAAACAACAGAGGTATAGGAATGTAATTTGTTATTATGCTTTGTCGTGGGATGATTCCAAAATTTCGATTAAATGAGTACACCACCCACGCTGCACGTGTTAGCTTTTGGTATACAGCATCTAAATTTGTAATAATTTGTACAAGTTGTTACAAGTAAATATCTTACACGACCCAACTTTTAGTACAAATATTAGCTCCATTAGCAGTAGTTAATTTAATATATTTATTGCCAGTTGTATTACAAAATTTGTTTAATTTACAAACTCCACCAAGTCGAGTGCATATACAAGTTTGTGCGGCAGCGTTCCCCTTAAGTGGATAAGTTGCACTACTTGCCATTGCAACAAGAGTCATGAAAATGAACAGGATCGCAATAGGCTTCATGGCTAAATTGACAAATTATAAGCCAAAAAATGCATCGGACGATCGGCTAACTATCAACTATGCAGGGTTGGGATTTCCCCGGGGGAATTCTAGCGAAATCTTTTTTTGGCTGGGAAAATCTTTTCCTGGGATTACTTGGTTTGATAATGTTTTATTCCTCAAACTTGCCTCGGTGATGCAGTGACAAAGCAGCGGTTTCGTGGCCACAAGATCGTAGGTTCGAATCCCGGATGGAGTCAATTTGGTTACAAATTGGCCAATTTAGAACCAAATTGGCTCCAAGCGGGATTCGAACCCGCGATCTTGTGGCCATGAAGTCGCTGCTTTGTCACTGCACCACCGAGGCAAGTTTGAAGGAGAAAAAATTATCAAACCAAGTAATTCCAGGAAAAGATTTCCCTCGAATTCCTCGGATTTATCCAATTTCCCCAGGACCGGATAAATCCGGAATTCTATTTCCCAACCCTACAACTATACTACATTTCCATCACGTAAAACTCGGCNAGTTTGAAGGAGAAAAAATTATCAAACCAAGTAATTCCAGGAAAAGATTTCCCTCGAATTCCTCGGATTTATCCAATTTCCCCCAGGACCGGATAAATCCGGAATTCTATTTCCCAACCCTACAACTATACTACATTTCCATCACGTAAAACTCGGCATGTGTTTTGGCGAAAGCGCCGAAAATAGCACAAAGAAGTAAGCGCGGTGAAATAACAAGTTCGTGAAAAAGCTTCAAGAAATCGAAGCGATTTAAGGAAGTTTACAAGTCAAATAGTCGTTGGCTGTAATAGAGCAGTGGGTTAAGCGTCGACACCAAAACGGAAAGCAGAAATCAACAGTGAAGGCTCAACAGCTCAACACCGCGCAGTCCAACCAACTTTTGCGACTCTCCACGAAAAATTCTATAACTACCTAGGACTATAATCATTTTCAATCCTACAAAACATCAAACAATCGAAAAAACCAAATATATAACAAAGCTCCAACCATAAGAAACTGCTTTAAATATCCGAAACTTCGCTCCATTCATGTCCGGGTGATTGTTCATAAACATATTTAATTAGAAATCTTGAAGTAGAAGGATCCATAAGATAAAAATGAAGACAATGGACAAGATACACATCCGTTATAGAAGGCAAGGCCTGTTTTTAACATCTCAATCAAGAAGTAGAAGGATATCATCACCCGAGAAAAGTCATAATTTGAGCCGATAAAAAAATGAGAAAATGTACATGGTAGAAATCCGTTAAAAGGACCCAAATTTTGGCATTCGTCCATTCATTAGACCGCTTTCTCTCCTTACTTCGCACTAGGGTCCGACCTATTTCTGGTTAAAACTCTTTAGAATTTTTGACTATTTTTATTCTTAAACAATCTTTCTACTTCGTGATCGAGATGTTACAAACTTCCTTGCCTTCTATAAACGAATTTGTATCATGTTCATTGTCTCATTTTTTCGGATCAAAATATGACCCCAGATGATGATTCTGGGGTCATATTGATGAGATCGGTTACCTATCACATTCTCAAAATTCAGATTATGCAGGATGATATTGCGGCGAACGTTGGCATCTTCTTTCTGAGCCATCTTCTCAAGTGGGAAGTAACGTCTTCGTAGTTATCGGCCTGAAGATTCTTCTGGTTGTCCTTGATCCACTGGATTCGATCCCGTTCGATGCGGATGAACATGTTGACGCAGTACTGCTGGAACAATTTCTCGCCAAAGTGGAGCGGATTGAAGGGCACTTGAGCAGAAACGGTTTGGCATTGCTGGCTGAAGTCGATGTTGAGCGTAGTAGGTATGGGAATCGGGTCTTACGTGGCCCTTATAGACCAAATCCATCAAATGACCTTCCAATTGAGCCGTGAAGGCCCAATTTTTTCTGTTAAAAAATTTTTCAAGGGGATTTCTTGTCTCCGATTTTCATGATTTTGGTGTCAACCGTCTTCTCTCATCGTCCCCTACAACGTTAGTTTTAGCACTCAGGGTTTAAACTAGAGAATGGATTTGTCAACAAACCGGGGTCGAGAGGACAGGATGATCAAAGTCGAGGGTAAAACCCTCGGTTTTCCTCGGTCGGTCCAGAAGACCTAGGATCGAGACCGAGAAATCTTAGGATCTGTTCGGAACACAGCCCGAAGACGACTAGGCAAGCAACACCAACAAGCTTGCCGGTTGCCATGGCTCAGTGGCTAAGACATCTTCCCACTGTATAACATCGAAAATTTAAGGTATGTTCAATTTCTCCCTTCAACGCCTGACAGCCCATCTTTTGCTCGCAACAGGATCCTTGATCTAAGATTCGCCTCGGTCCGGTATCTAGTTTAAATTAAACGTTCCCGAGATCGGCTGCTGTGCAGAGACACAAACATGACACATTTATAGTAGTAGGATTTTGAAATTGAGCAAAAGTTTTCGGACCCGGACCATGCTCCTGGCTACCGTCCAAGTGCACTAGCATTGTGCTACCGAGACCCCCAACTGATGCCCATTAATTTCTGGTGATTACTTGGCGGTGTATTTCCACTACTCACATTGTGATTAACACCTGTGCCATCCGACCGATTAACGATATAAGACGGACGTAGGGATTACCGATAATGGAAATACACTGCCAAGTATTCACCAGGACGCTGGCACATTTGCGGATTTTACATATTCCGGACATTAAATTTGCGGATATTACATTTGCGGACGGAAAATAAATTTTTTTAAACCAATAATTTTCAAAAGTTTTTAAATTTTACAAAATATTATAAAAAATAATTATTACGATCAGTAACGCAAATTTCAGGGGTAACAAATTTCAAAAAATTTATTTTCAGTCCGAAAATGTAATATCCGCAAATGTACATCCGCAAATGTGCCAGCGCCTCACCAGAAATTAACGGGCATCAGTTGGAGGTCTCGGTAGCACAATGGTAGTGCACTTAGACGGTAGCCCGGGTTCGAGTCGCGGTCGAGTCCGAAAACTTTTGCCCAATTTCAAATTCCCTGAATTTTCACGTCTCGGCGTGTTAATCCGAGCTCTAAAATTCTCAACAAAATGAAAGTAGTAGGATTATTTTAACCGATGGACTTCCATAAATGGATCAAAGTCTATTCTTTCTACAATACTATCAATATTTTTGGATAACTTATTTGTTATCAAATTTTCATTTGTCATATATGTAATTTTTGGAGCAAGTTCCCCTGGTTCCCGCCACTTAACGTTGACTCGGCAAAAAATTTTTTATTTTCTTTCGGAGATTACCCATTTAGAGGTAATTTTATGCGAAAAATCGTACTCAACCTGAAAACCGCAGAAAAATGGTGAAAATTCGATAAAAAACGACCACGCAGGGATGCATGAGGAAATCGAATTGCATCCTCATGCATCCCTGCGTGGTCGTTTTTGACGAATTTTCACCATTTTTCTGCGGCTTTCAGGTTGCGGGAGTGCGCGTAATCAATTTTTCGCATAAAATTACCCCTAAATGGGTAATTTTCGGAGGAAAATAAAAATTGTTTTGCCGAGTTTAGTCAACGTTAAGTAGCGGGAACCAGGGGAACTTGCTCCTAATTTTCCTAATGATTCTTTAATAAATATAGCACATTGGGGTGGGGGAGAACAATTCAAAAGTGATACAACAAATGACAAAAGCAACGAAGTTATAAGGATGTAATTTGTTATTATGCTTCGTCGTGGGGTGATTCAAAATTTTCGATTAAATAAGCACACCACCCACGCTGCACGTGTTAGCTTTCGGTATACAGCATCTAAATTTGTAATAATTTGTACAAGTTGTTACAAGTAAATATCTTACACGACCCAACTTCTAGTACAAATATTAGCTCCATTAGCAGTAGTTAATTTAATATATGCACCGCCACTTGTATTACAAAATTTGTTTAATTTACAAACTCCACCAAGTCGAGTGCATATACAAGTTTGTGCGGCAGCCTGCCCCGCAAGTGGATAAGTTGCACTACTTGCCATTGCAACAAGAGTCATGAAAATGAACAGGATCGCAATAGGCTTCATGGCTAAATTGACAAATTATATGCAGTTTCCGACACGCCAAAAATTGCATCGGACGATCGGCTAAAAGTTTGTTGGACTGTCCGGTGTTGAACCTTAACTGTTGGTTTCTGCTTTCCGTTTTGGCATCGAACTATCCACTTTACTACATTTCCATGTAGTACAGTGGATAGTTATAAGTTGTTTTTCGGGGAAATCACGAGATCAGGATTTTGAAGAAATTTTTGAATTTTCGTTTCAATAATAAATTAATATTAAAAATCAGGTAATAAAAGTAAAATTTTCTTAAAAATATGTAATTTTCAAAATGCTACTCCTCCGCCAAGTTAACAGATTTTTGAGAAATTTTTTCGCAAAACGAAGAGGAAATCTAACTCTACAACACCAACATTTTATTCACGAAAAAGCAAAATTTGCAAAACCGGAGACCTTGGTGTCCGATTTTGCAAATTTTGCTTTTTTCGTGAATAAAATGTTGGTGTTGTAGAGCTAGATTTCCTCTTCATTTTTGCGAAA
>OZJO01029118.1:0-14592 GCA_900406225.1 Acrobeloides nanus | reverse complement strand
TTTTTTTCATGCCGACTAACCTTTTTGCTCTCTTTTCCCGACTTCTAAGTTTAAATTATTTTTGATAAAAACATGTAAGACTAATTAAATGTGCGTGATGCCAAACTTGAACATATTTTTATGACGATGAATGAATGTTTGATACTACTAAAATTAGCAACCGTAAATGACGTGAGCATTTTTTCGAAACAAAAATTTCTCTTAAAACTTTCTGAAAATCACTCTATTAGGGGTAAAATCATGCGAAAAATCGATTGCGTCATTCCCAAAGCTTGAAAATGCTTCCTTGACCCTGATTCAGGAAAATAGATGTGTGTATTGAAGCGAAAATCGAAAAATTTTGAAATTTCTCCCTCAAAATCATATTTCTGGGGGTAATTCCATGCGGGGAATCGATTGCGCGCATTCTCGAAGCGTGAAAATGCTTCCTTGATCCTGATTCTGAAAATCACCACTATAGGGTGATTTTCAGAAAATTTTAAGAGAATTTTTTTCGAGAAAATTCCCATGTAATTTACGGTTGCTCTTGTTTAGTAGTACCCGAAAATCCAATATGTACTAATTTCCCTGAATAAGGATCAAGGAAGCATTTTCACGCTTCGAGAATGCGCGCAATTGATTTTTCGCATAATTTTACCCCTAATAGGGTGATTTTCAGAAAATTTTAAGAGAATTTTTTTCGAAAAAATGCCCACATCATCAGCGTTTTCAAAGTCTGGCAATTCGCGCAATCGATTTCTCGCATAGGAAATCCCCTGATCCTGATTCAGGGAAGAGTGAGTGTATTGAAGCGAAAATGAACTACTACAGGTGTCCTATACGGTTATTTTGATGAAAATTGAAAATTTTTGAAAAAAATCGCAAAATTACCCCTTTTTGGGGGACACTTGTAGTAGTTCATTTTCGCTTCAATACACACACCCTTCCCTGAATCAGGATCAGATGATCGTTTTCGTGCTTCGTGCCAACTTTTTTTAATGCTCTTTTCATGAAACAGAATATACATAAATATGTTTTTACACTTGTAGTAGTTCATTTTCGCTTCAATACATCCACTCTTCCCTGAATCAGGATCGGGGATCGTTTTCGTGCTTTGTGTCAACTTTTTTTAATGCCTTTTCATGAAACAGAATATACATATATGTTTTTTTCAATTTGATTTATTTTTAATTTCGAGATTTCTATCAATTATCTGTCATATTTTCTGCTTTTTAAAAAATTTCATTTAAAAAAATTTAGTATCAGATAAGCCAAAATGTCACTGAGCGGACTGAAAAAACAGTTCAACAAAGCGAACCAATATCTAAGCGAAACCGTTGGTACGGCTGAGCCAACTAAACTCGATGAAGAATACACAGAAATGGAGCGGAAAATCGACCTAACAAATGAGCTTGTAACAGAATTGGTCAATGGCACTCATGCATATCTCCAGCCTAATCCTGCCACAAGAGCCAAAATGGCAGCCATGGGAGCGATTGGCAAAGTTAGTGGCACCTCCAAGAGTCAGCCTTATCCACAGACGGAAGGTCAACTCGCAGATATAATGGTAAAATATGGTCGTGGTTTGGGCGAGACTTCCGACCTAGGCAAGGCATTGATCGATGCATCGGAATCATATCGCCAAATGGCTGATATCAAGTATCAGGTATGACACATGCTTTTTTGATATTCACAATAGAGATTGGATTTTTAGTTAGAAGATTCGGTAAAGCATAATTTCCTTGACCCTATCAGCCATTTACAAACTAACGAGCTCAAGGATGTGAACGTAAGTTTTATATACAAGCTCTTCGTTGTAATACACAAACTTTTTTGAATTTTTTGCGGAAAAATCGATTTTTGCATAAATTTTTTCAATTTTCATCAACTGAACATTTTAGTAATTTTTTATAGCTAACTGAGACAAACAAAATGACACCAAAATTACCCAATTTGAACATTGTTTTGGGTTATTGAAACGAAAATTCTGATTCAGGGTTTTCGTTTCAATGACCCAAAACAATATTCAGATTAGATAATTTTGGTGTCATTTTATTCGTCTCGTTCAGTTATAAAAAATGTTCTATGTCTTTTTTTTATGAAAACTTTGGCATCTTTGTAAAAAATGGATTTTTTCCATAAATTTGAATTTTGCTGTATATTGACACGAAAACTTGGGAAAAGTTTAATAATACTATGAAAAATTTATATATTCAGGAAGCTCATGAAAAATGGAGCATTTTTTGTTTTTACGGCATGTTCTGAATCGTTGTAGTATTTGAGAAAATTGCGTTTGAAGTTGGCGATTTTTGAAATCTGTGTATTACAGCGAAAACATGAACGCAGTGAAAATTCGTTCCTGAATCAATAAAAGTAGGGTGTTGACACGAAAATTAAAAAAAATTCTTTTTTCATCGACCTATGAAAACTAATTTTTACGCCAATACACAACTTTTATTTGATTTCAGGACGAATTTTCACTGCGCTCATGTTTTCGTTGTAATATACAGATTTGTCAAAAATTGCCAACTTTAAACGCGATTTTCTCGGCAACGATAACGATTCAGAGGGTGCCGTAAAGACAAAAAATGGTCCATTTTTCATGAACTTTCCGAATATATGTTTTTAGCACCATCGCACCAAACTGAAAGGCCGTCGCCTGGACTATGACTGTAAAAAGAGGAAGCAAACTCGAGGTAAAATAATTTGGTATAAGAAAAAAGAATTCCAACTCTTTTTAGACGATGAGCTTGTCCAGGCTGAGGAAAAGTTAGAGGAATCAAAGCGCCTTGCCGAACAAGCCATGTACAATGTGTTGAGCAATGATGTTGAACAAATCTCACAGCTGAAAGCCTTGGTTGAAGCACAAATTGAATTCCACCAACAAACCATGCATGTTTTAGACAATTTGAGGACTCAGCTCGGCTCAAGGTAGTCGTAAGGAAAAATATTGAGTAAATTTTGTAGTTTTAGGGTGAAAGAAGCTGCCAGCAAACATCGTCCCGAACATGTGCCAAAAACAGTTTTAAGTGATAGGACTCCAAGAGATAGGTAATCGGAAAATTCAAAAAAAGGAGCTACTATACAATAGGAGGGGGGCACCCAAAATTTTTTCTGGAAATAACCCTTCTAGGGGTAAAAAAACATGAGGGGAATTCGAATTTGACATTTTCGAAGCGAAAAAACGCTTCCCTGATTCAGGGAAGGTATATTATGTATTGAAACGATCACTCTTAGCTTATACACACAAAAATTTCAGATCCCCAATTGGAGATTTATCCAATTCGACTGGTGCGATGAGCATCAACTCAAATGCTCCACCGCCTTACTCAACTGCCACAAAGCCCGTGAATGGATCAATGAGCTCGGATTCATGGTCTGCATCTTCAGCGCATCAAGCTCCAGCATTGCCGGCCAAGGTTTCACCGACTGCAAGCAAGCCCCAATGCAAGGCTTTGTACGACTTCGAAGCGTTGAATCCTGGAGAGCTCGAGTTCAAAGAAGGCCAAACCATAGATTTGGTGTCACAAATTGACGAGAATTGGTATGAAGGAACCGTGAATGGCCGAAATGGCTTCTTCCCAATCAGTTACGTGCAAGTTCTTGTGCCATTGCCTAAATGATTGTCTTACTTTTTGATTCAGAATTCTATATAAATTTTCTATTCGATGAGAATCGGCTAGTTATAGTCAAAATTTAGTTGGCAAAAATGTTTTCAAAATTTCTCTTTTGTTGGCTAAAATTGGATTATAGGATAAAAATTAAAGGAGGTGCAGATAGGTCAATCTTCGACAAAAAATTTGTATCGATATGAAGGATATATAGGGGTAATTTGATGCGAGGAATCGATTGCGTGCACTCCCGAAGCGCGAAAACGCCTCCTTCATCTTGTTTTCGTGAAAATATCGATTTGGGGGGGGGTCTGGCGAATAAAGATTATTGAAAAATCGACATTTTCACGAAAACAAGATGAAGGAGGCATTTTCGCGCTTCGGGAGTGCGCGCAATCAGGGTTGGGAAATAGAATTATTTGAGCTCGGGGATAATTGATAAATCCAGATTTCCCCGGGGAATTCTGGGGCAATTTACGAAAATCTTTTTCCCCAGAATTACTTGGTTTGAAAAGACGTTTTTCAATTTTCAAGCCTCGGTGGTGCAGTGGCAAAGCAGCGGCTTATTAGCCACAAGGTCGCGGGTTCGAATCCTGCTTGGAACCAAATTGGCTCCAAGCGGGATTCGAACCCGCGACCTTATGGCTGTTTTGTCACTGCACCACCGAGGCTTGAAAATGGAGGAATGTCTTTTCAAATCAAGTAATTCTGGGGAAAAAGATTTCTGCACCCCCTAAAAAATTTAAAAATTTTAGCCGATTCTCAATTAGCCTTCAAAGCAATAACATTTCATTTTTAAACTCTAGCATTTTTCTCCTACTTTCTTTATTGTGTCTTCATTCAATTTCTTCTAATACACTTCTGTGAAAAAATTTAAGTTCATTTTGGGGGGGGGGAGTTGAAAAAACGGTGTTTTCGGTTAAAATTTATATTTTTTTTCTGTCGGAACGATTTTTTTGTTAAACATATTTTTTAGCCTCTAATTTTGCTCTGATTCCAACTCTTCTTTTCATTTTTAAGAAAACGAAAACCCCCCCCCAAAAAACGATCGGACTTATATTTTTGCACAGGAGTGTATATACCAGGGATGCCAAGAACATTTGGTTCAAAATCAGCAAATCTGATTCCAAAAATCAGATTTGAGGAGGAGCAAAAATCAGCAAAATGCTACTAGTTTTCTATTATATTTCTTATAAATTTGACCAAATTTCGCATCTCAACAATCCAGATTTGACACTGAAAAATCAGATTTTGCCAGATTTGATATCTCAAAATCAACACTTTTCTAAAAGAATCAGCAGACTTGGCACCCCTGCCTAAGCTTAAGCCTAAATCTAAGCTTAGGCCTAAGTTTAAGCCTAAGCCTAGGCTTAGGCCTAAGCCCAGGGATGTCAAGAACATTTGTTTCGAAATCAGCAAATCTGATTTCAAAAATCAGATTTGAGGAGGAGCGAAAATCAGAAAAATGCTACTAAATTTTCATATTTCTTATAAATTTGACCAAATTTCGCGTCTCAACAATCAGATTTGACACTGAAAAATCAGCATTTCCCCAGGTCTCAAAATTAACACTTTTCTGAAAACATCAGCAAACTCGGCACCCCTGGTATATACCTTTAGTCAAAAATTCAAAAGATTTATAAGTTCTTGTTGCAGCGCCTTCCTTGCAAGATTTTGAAAATCCCAGCTACGCTCTTTGGTTGAGGGGATTTGTACACGTGTATTCAATACCTTGTAAAATAAGGACTAGTTCTCGAGCCATATTATTTTTCTAAAGATATTTGTTAACAGGTAATATATAGAATTGTATAGAAATCGTGTGTTACCGAGTGCGTAGTTTTTTTTGTATTTGCATTGTTATATTCGGCAGATTTGTCAAACATATATAAATTTATTTAGCAACAAAAATACTCGTTCTTTAAACAACATTTCAAATAAAAATATGAGAAAATTTCTATAGACAACACCGTCATTATTAAGGCACGTTTCACAGAAACACCACAAAACAAACCAAAAAAAGGGGGAGAATGAATTATATAACAATTTTGTTTTACTATAGTCTTTTCTAAAATGCTCATGTTTATAATATATAAATATCACAGGTAAAGCCAGCACACAAGTAGCTTAGAATAAAATAGTGATGAAAATTTTTCGAGTTGAGACACTTCAATTTACATATTCAATAAATATATAAATATTTCTAGATTGTCAAAAATTTTTATCTACAACAAGGCAACAATATTATTTAGAGCGGGCAATTCAAACGTCCGAGATCTGGTCGAACACGAGATGAGCCTTATCGTCTTGGCTCTTCTCTTTGGATCGAGGTGGAATGGCTGGTTTCGTGAGCTCTGAGCGAGGTGCTAAAAAAGTAGTCTTGTTTTAGCTCAAAGCTAAAGTCTGCACTAAGGTTCCGAAAATGCGCATAGCCGAATGGATAGTATCACAGACTTCGAGTTTGAAGACCCAGGTTCAATCCCGCTCGGAGTCAAATCTTTTTACATCGTCCAAAATTGATGAAAATGTTTGCCTAAGGGTAATTTTATGCGAAAAACACGATCTTTAAACTAGAAGTCTGTGATGCTATCCTTTAGGCTATGAAGCTTTTTGAAACCTCTCTATGAAACAGACTTTACAGTTCTTACCAATTATAGCTGATCCCGGCTCCGGGCGGGGCTCATTTCCTGAGCCGGATGAGCTCTTTGACGATATACTGCTGAGTGTACCGGTCAAATTTGGACTGGTGAATCTTGAAGTCGATGGAGTATCCGGATCGTCAGCATGTGCTGCTTCGAGCTCATAAACCGGATTAGAAAACGTGGTGGTTGTCGTTGTTCCCGCAGACAACTGTGTCATGTTATATTCAATAGGTTCGCCCTAAAGCACCAAATTTTAGCTCAAAAACTTTACACTTAAAGGGCCAGTCTAATTTCGTGGAGTTGACACATTTGACAGAGCATGTTATTGAAACGAAAATTTTGATTCAGGGTTTTCGTTTCAATAACCCAAAATATTTTGTTCAAATTTGATCATTTTGGTGTCAT
Organism: Acrobeloides nanus; assembly: GCA_900406225.1. NCBI lineage: Eukaryota > Metazoa > Nematoda > Chromadorea > Rhabditida > Cephalobidae > Acrobeloides > Acrobeloides nanus. Next base: position 7,958 of record OZJO01029118.1, on the reverse strand, counting down.
TTTATTCGTCTCGGCGAAGTAGAAAATTTTTATTCTATGACTTAGTTCCCAAAATGTCAACGTTTTGAATTTTATAATGTTTTATTAAATCGTTTCAATAAACAATCTGATTGATGAATTAGGGTTTTCGTTTCAATGTTTAAACTCATTTGAAAATTTTTTCGCAATTTTCTTTTACTCATAACTTTTTACGATTAGATTTTCAAGTAGTGCCGTAAAAGCAAAAAATGCACCAAATTTTGTGCTCTATCACTTGGTACCAACTCCCCAAGAGTAGACTGATGCTTTAATAATCTTACCTTATGCTCTAGCACCGGATTACTGAACGAAACGATATTGTCATGGAAAGAGACGGAGCCGTCGGCCAGCTCATTCTTTTTGAACAAAAGCAGCTTCTTTTTGTACATGGTGACAGCAAAGAATGCAAGCACTCCCAAAAGAACCAGGAATGCGAGCATTAGCATCAAGGCTAGCAGGCCTCCATTGCCAAGGCGCCCAATGAGCTAAAATTAAATATTTATGAAAATTGGAAGTGATTTTACAACAGGGCGGGTCAAAAAAACCGGATGTTGGCGATTTTTCAAGCAATTTTTGTAAAATTTAAAACAAAATTTTCAAAACAACCCCCTGATTTTTTAGCAAAATTCAATTTTTGAACAAAATTCGATTTTGCTCAAAAATCGACGAAAATCCGAATTTTGAGCATTTTCGCTTCAATACACACTCCTTCCCTGAATCAGGGAATTGTTGTGTCAAGGAAGCAAATTCACGATTTTCCAATACTCGCAGTCGATTTCTCTCATAGAAAACTCCCATATAGTTGTTTTGAAAAAAATTTTTGCCAAAAATCTGCTCGAGAAATCCAGTTTTTGTCCCATCCTGTACAATTTTTTCAAAAATTCCCTTAAAAACCTAATTACCTGCTTAGAAACAGAGCTGCCCTTTTGACAGAATTCTCCTTCAAATTCATCAACACATTCGCAACTTCCTAAAAAAGAACACTTTTTATTCGAAAATTTTTTTCATTCTTTTCTACCATCAAGTAGACACTTGCCACCATTTTGACATTTACATTGCTTTGGCATAGGCAACTCTTCAATTCTTATACTAGCACATGAGCCATCCTAAAAAATTAATATTCCAAATCTCGAATTTTGGTATTTCAACGTACAGCTAATTGGGTAACATTCTCTGGGCATAAACAATGGAAACTTCCACCAGGCAATTCTGCACACAAATGCGAGCAACCGGCTCCATCGCACGCCGATTTAGCGCGGTTAGCGTCTCGGCTATAACGTTGTTGAACTTTGACAGAATGGACATTTTCCAAGTCGGATGCCAACACATAAACACGTCCTCGGCCAAATTTATCTTGTACATATAGGTTCTTATTCGACTTCGAGGCCCAATAGATGTGATTTTCGAACACATCAATGGTCCAAGGACCACGAGGGTCGCTGATCACGGTGGCTCGTTTTGTGCCATCTGGTAGGCAGGAGTCAACTTTGTGATATTTGGAATCTGCCCAATAAATTCGATGGTCTTTGCCTTCATCTACTGCCAGCGAGGTAGGTGCATAGACTAATTCTTTGGCAATAATCTAAAAATTTCCATGAATTTTGAAAAAATAAAAAAAATGACTTTTGGGATCGAACTCACACCCTTTGAGTGAAGGACGGGCGCGTTAGCCACTCGACCATGGGAAAACCCCAAATCCTCCCCCAATGGTATGGTACTCGTTTTGAAGCGCTCGCCGAGCTGAGTCGATTGGCGACATTTAAAAAATTCTGACCCTTGCTTTTCGGATTTTTTTGTGATTTTTTTGAAATTTTTCGAATTTTGCCCGAAAAAAAGAATCTTTTGTGATAATCTAATTTTTCCCAAAAATCGAATTTTTGCCCCAAAAATTGAATTTTTTTGTAGAAAATCGTGCCATGCGTGGTAGGGAGTAAAAAATTTTTTCCCCCGAAAATCAAAAGTTTTCGGCGCACGCGGGATCGAACCAGCGGGCCCCAACGTTGCTTAACTTGCCAGATCGGACTGGCGGTTTCCTTCTCCACTACACTATGTAGGAAAAAAGTGACAAGTTGAATCATTTTCGGGAAAGATAGAATTTTGTGAAAAGCGCATTTTTTTGTAAAAAAGAAACTTTTCGATTACCGTTCGATGATTTCCATCCATATCAGCGCATTCAATTTTCGCATCGATTCCAGCATCCGCATAACAAATTCGACCCTTTTGTGGCAATGCCACCACTGCTGTTGGAATTTGAAGTCTGCCCGCAACGATCTTCCTAAAGTATCGGCCATCGGATGTAGCCACATAGATAGCTCCAGTATCATCGGGATACCTCGGCTCGGACATCCTCTTCTTCCTTGCGATCAATGCTGAAGCGGCGTGCGACGTCGTCGCGATGAACACATTTCCAGTAAGATAGTCAACAGCTAACGCCGATGGTGAAATGCCCAACGATTGGAAGTCGATGTCCAGCGGTTGACCTTCATGTGATTGATTTCCTTGAGGCAATGCCGAGCGGAAGACACGTTCTTGAAGGCTATCCACCCAGAACATTAGGTTTCGACGGGGGTCAAAATCAACGGCAATAATGTCACTTTCTTCTCCTTTCGCATGCGCGGCTCCATTCCGATTCGTACCACCAGCACGTCCCAACGAGATTTGCACGAGCTCATCATCTGCCGCCACAATCACATTGGCTGGATCACCCTTGGCACGACAGTCCTTGCCAGTCATCGCGCCGACGACCACGTTGTTGTCGAAATCTTCCAGACAACGGCACAAGTACGAGCCTTTGGTGTTCAAGCATTCTTGTGTACAAGTGTTGTTGCCCTTGCATTCGTCAATGTCGATACAATCAAGTGGATTGTTGGGGTCGGGCTGGAATCCATCACGGCAATGACAATAATATCCATCTTTAACATCAGTGCAGAGGTGTTTGCAGCCGCCGTTGTCGTTGTTCGAGTGACATGTCTTGCCGTTCTTCTTCGCGCAGCCAATCTCGTCACTAGCGTCGCCGCAGTCATCATTCCGATCACATGCAAGAGTGGAGTTGACGCAATGTCCATTGGCGCACTTGAACTGATCCGAGCTGCAATCGCCATATTCCGAGAAGGAAGAGCACATGCTGAGGTGCTCATCCGAAAAGTCGTTGTCGCCACAATCGTTGAACCCGTTACACAACTGGAGTATGTTCAAGCAAAGTCGTGAGTGGGCGCATCTGAAACGTAGTGGTGGCTCACATGTCGAAGTTCTGCATTGCTCATTCGTCTCGTCGGAGCTATCACCACAGTCATTGTCCCCATCGCACATGAACTTTCTTGGCACACAAACCGAGTTGCCGCACTCGAACTCGAACGGACTACACTCTCTTCTATTAAGATGGTTTTGGCAATGAAGTTCGTCGCTAGCATTCGGACAGTCTCGTCGTCGATCGCACCACTTGTGGTCGGGGATGCAGGTGCCGTCGTCACATTGCCGCATGCCATCGGAGCATTTTCGTAGATGACATTGAGACTCATCGAGACCATCACTGCATTGAATAGTGCCATCGCAAACCTTGCTTTGTGGTATGCACCGGCCATCATTGCACCGGAATTCGGACTCCGAGCATGGTCTTGACGTTCCACCACATGAGGTATCGGTCTCGTCCGAGTTGTCGCCACAATCGTTCTCTGAGTCGCACATCCATCGTCTCGGGATGCATTTTCCTAAAAAATAACAACGATTACTTGATCCTGATTCAGAGAAGGAGTGCGTATTGAAACGAAAATGCTTAAAATTCGGATTTTCGATTTTTTAGCTTGGAAAATTCGTCAAAAAATCGAAAAATTTATAAAAAATTGAAAAATTCGTCAAAAATTTTCTCTCATGCATGACCATGCTTCTCAATCATTATGGATTAAATTTTTCCTACCTGTTGTGGCGCATCGAAACTCGCCAACTTCATCACACGCTGGACATCGGCTAATCACTTCATCTGACCCATCACGACAATCATCTTGGCCATTGCAGTAAGCCCAGTCGGGGATACACCTATACGAGGTGGCACACCGCGACCAACCGCGGTTGCACTCCACCGACGCACATTCGGTTGGCTCGTCCGACCCATCGCCGCAATCGTCATCATTGTCGCATTTCCATGCCTTCGCAATGCATTTGTGATTGTTACATCGGAATTCTTCATCCGTGCAATTCCTATTCGGATTCTTGCACACTTCATCGGATTCATCACTTCGGTCTCCGCAGTCGTCATCGCCGTCGCACGTAAACCGTGTTGGGATGCACTTGCCGCTATTCTTGCACTTGTACATCCAAGGATCGCATGGCTTATCACAATCAACCTCATCCGACCCATCGCCACAATCGTCCTGCCCATCGCAGAGTTGGAATGGTCGTGTGCAATTGTGATTAGTGCACTGGAATTCACCGACTGGACAGATTCTCTGCCCACAAATTTCTACACCAGGCTCATCACTGCCATCACCACAGTCTTTCTCACCATCGCAGTGCCATAGCTTGGATATACACTTGGCATCGTCGCCACCGCATGCAAATTGCCTTTCGGTGCAATTAGCATCGCAGGTTTTCTTATCTGCTTGTAGAACAAATTGATCTGGACATTCACATGTGTACGAGGTTCCATTTTCGGCAATTAGGCAGAGATGTGAGCAGCCACCGTTGTTATCCCCGCATGGGTTGGGTGATTTTGGTTGGCGGAGTGGATGCACGACTCGCAAATCATTTGGAAGTTGAATCGTGGTCTCCAGAATGGTCTCGTTCTTCGCTGTCCATTTGTGCGCGCGTAGGACTTGTCGGAGATTCCAATCCGACCAATATAGCCAATCATCGAAAATAGCCATGGAAGCAACATGTGAAGCACGTTTCACCGGAATATGATGCCGATTTCCTCCATCCAAATCCATGAAGCCAATCTCGTTCAAGTGGGCGTCGCCCCAGTACAGCTTATCGGAATAGAAATCAATGGCCAGGGCGTTCGGCCAACCGAGGTCTTTTTCGGCCAACTTTACGATGGGATCGGTTTTTCCTGGAGGGCTTTTTCCATCCATGGCCACTCGACCAATGAACGGCTGAAGACTCCATTCGGTGAAGTAGACATAGCCTTTCACAGGGTGTACTACTATGGCTTTCGGTTGGGCAATCCTATCTCGGATTAGGGTTTTGCAGAAACGACCATCCAGCTCGCACACACGTAGAGACCTGTCTTGTCGGTTCAACATGTAGAGTTTTCTGCCCACCCAGTCCACAGCAATGCCCTCGGTGCCAAAAACGTTATGTCTTATAATAGTTTGGTAGTTGCGCACCGGCTCATCCAAATCATCCAGTCGCACTCGATACAGTCTCAATTTGCCAGAGTCCATGAGATAGACGGTATTATCAACCATATCAACATCCATCGAGACTACGTTTTCGAAACCCCGTGCCACCAATTCGTACTTCTCGCCACCAACTGATAGCTTGCGAATGTAATGCTTGTTGGCTAACAGAAGATATGGTTCTGGTTCTTTTTCAATCCGTTTACAAGTTCTCATATCTGAAGATAGGACGAAGCCTTCCACACATGAGCATTTGTACGTGCCAATCTTGTTTTCGCATTTTTGAGAGCATAAGGCTTTGCCTTCATCACATTCGTTGACATCATGGCATGATTTTTTGTCAGTTGGGTCCAGGGCGAAGCCTTCGTAGCAGTCACATTTGTATCCAATCATCTGGTCGACACATTTCTGTTCGCAAATCGGTTTATCTGCTAGCTCGCATTCGTTGACGAAGCACTGCGGCGATTCATCACTTCTATCCGAGCAATCATATACCTAAAAAAATCATATATCGAAATCGCTAAAATCTGAAAAAATTTTCGGCAGAATTTTTTTGAAAAATTCTGAGGTAGGTAGGGCAGAAAAATTTTTTTAGCTTCTGAAGCATTGCCAAAAGATTCCCCGGTAGGAAAAACCCTCTATATACGCGAGAAAATGTTTTCGAAAGGTGTGTATGGGCGCACCAGAGTGATCCTCTACCCTCTTATCACGCATGATATCATCTTTTCTTGTGGGTGACCAATCAATGTTTTCACTTACCCGATCACAAACTTTCCCATTTTCGATGCATTCACCAGATGTGCAAGCAAACTGTCCAGCCAGGCAAACTTGCCCATCAAGAACACCACCTGTAGTTGAGCTAGTACAATTCTTCTCATCCGAGTTATCATCACAATCATCATTTCCATCACATTTCCACGAGTTCGGGATGCATTTATGATTCTGACATTGGAAGAACTCTGGTTGACAAGCAGAATAAGTACAATTTGCATGTTCGTCAGACCCATCCAAGCAGTCGTTATCTCCATCACATTCCCATGAAGAATGAATACAGTGCTTGTTCTGACACCGGAATTCTCCTTTATTACATGCCTTCTTAGATACGCCGCACAGCTCTTCACTTTCATCTTCCCCACCAGCACATGTGACATCACCATCACACAACCAAATCTTCGGTATACATTCATATTTCGGTTGAGCCAAGTGGGCATTCGATGCGCAATGGAATTCCTGGTCGGTACAAGTCCGATTGCCGCATTCATGCACGGTGCTTTCATCAGAACTATCACCACAATCATCTTCACCATCACAAATAAATGCTCTTGAAATGCATTTGCCATTGTCGCATTGGAAGATGTACGCGCCCTGACAGATTCTCCTTCCATTTGCATCCGTGCAGTTCGTATGGGTTTCATCCCAGGCACCTTCTCCACAATCGTTATCACCATCGCAGACCCAAGTTTCCGGAATGCATCGCCCACTCGGACATCTGGAATAATGCTGGGCGCATTGTTGATTCATACAAAATAGCTTGACTTCATCCGACTTGTCTCCGCAATCATCATATCCATCGCACAAGTCAGCTGGTTGGATGCAAATATTCGTTTTCGGGCAGCGAATTCGCACACCTCGACAATCAATTGGCAAGCCGGGACAGGCTTTTTCATTCTCATCAGAAACTTGTTCATCATGACAGTCGTTGTGTCCATCACAAACTTTAGTCTCATTTATACAATGTCCATTTCCACAGGAGAATGTGCCAGCCGGACAGACGGAAGTCTGGGCTGTGTTACAATCCAACTCGTCCGAGCCATCACCACAATCGTCAATATTGTTACATCTAAGACCTTCTTCAACGCATTTTCTATTAGCACATAAGAAATATTTCTCCGGGCAGAATCTCGTGAAGCAATAGTTCGGATTCTCGTCTGACGCATCCGAACAATCCGGCTTTCCATCACAAGTTTGTGCTAGTGCAATGCATTTTCCATCGCCACCACATTGGAAGTTGTACGGTGGTTGGCAGGTCTCCCTCGAAGCTCCTCTCAGAACGCATTGGGTTGGATAGTCTTCGCCAGGCTGTACAACCAACTCATAGCTATCGTTACATGAGCATTGAATTCGATGTGCGGCGCTGCCCAGCTCCACCGAAATCGCATGACAAAGCTGGTCGCATCCACCATTATTCTTTTTGCACAACTCGGTTGTGTGGGCATTACACCACTGATTCCTTGAGCTGATATCCGCTTCGGAGGCGAACACTCGCAGCGTTCCTGGTATACGTCTGTCGCCAACAACATTTTCGTAACTGTTACCAGTATCTTTATCCATTCGGAAGATTCCATTTGCCAACGGATCACTCATATATAACCAATGACCCCAGATGTCCAAGCTCTTCGCCCGATAGCCAACACCAATAACACGTCGATTTTTGCCATCGTAGTCGCACGATTCGATATTAAGCCGATTCACATCCGCCCAATAGACTCGTTGATCCCGGAAATCAACTGTGATCGCAGCAGGCAGGCTGATATCTTCCTTCACAATTACTTCACGATTTCCGCCAGCTGTATTAGCTCTTTCAATTCGTGGCTCGTAGGCTCCGCC
>OZJO01029113.1:0-17927 GCA_900406225.1 Acrobeloides nanus | reverse complement strand
AAAAATTGCGAAAATTCATAGGTTTTTGAAGATTTTGGTTTGAAAATAATGGCACCAGCGTGTTCCGCGTCAATTTTTACCCATAAGGGGTGTGTTTCTGTAAAAATTTCGGCGCTTTTTTACTTCGGCCTTGGGGGCCACGTTAAGTGGGCCCCCCCCAAGTTCAGTAGCTCCAAAATTGATTAAACAGGGGCGTTTTACAGCCATCCTCGAAAATTTTTTCGATTTTTTTAAAATGTCAATATTTTTTGCTGAAAAAAGTAAAAAAACTCAATGAAAAATCGAAAAAAATTTCCTTAGCCCCTTTTTGGGACTTTTTTGCCTCAAAATTGTACTTGTTTTGACATATCGCCTTATATCGCAAAACTTAACCGGCAACTTCCATATGTTGTTTCGGTAAAGTTTGTAGCTAATGGCCGGAGCTTAAAAATAAGCTATCGCTGAGGTCCCAATTCAATTACTATCTCACCAATGAGTCATACAAAAACGTATAATTTGGATATTTTGTAAGACTCATTGACGGGATAGGGATTGGGACCTCAGCGATAGAGCTACAAACGTTACCGAAACACCTTATGGAAGTTTCCGGTTAAATTTGGAGTTATTAGGCGATATGTCGAAATAACTGCAATTTTGAGGTAAAAATGGGTCCAAAAAAGGTCAAGGAAATGTTTTCAATTTTTTTAATGCGTTTTTTGGATTTTTCAGCTAAAAATATTTCGAGATATGATAAAAATTGAAAAAATTTTCGATGATGGCCGTAAAACGCACCTCTTTAAACTTGAAAATCTTACAGTCATTGTCAACATGGTTGTCACCCCAATAGCAACTCGAGCTGGTGTGGATCCTATATTCAACCAGAACGATACCCATGAAATTGTCACAATAAGCTTAAAATAATATTATAAATCTTGATTAAAAATTACCATTGCTGGAATTATGATGTTTATTAAATAAAATCCAATATTTCTTTTTAAAATGACTGCGAAAATAAGGCGTTGCTAAAATTGTAAATATAAAAATAATATTATTTTAATTCAAAAATTCAAGGAAAAAATTGATATTCAACAAATCGCAAAATTTAACAAGGGAAGATTCCCAGATGAATATGCGATTTTAAGAAAGACATAGTGGGATTTTTAGGTCTATAGGCACTAGTAAAGGACCCTCAGAGCTTAAGTGATGAGAGCCCTTTGTTTCTTTATTTCTACACACCGATTTTCAAAATCGGAGAGGGAAAGAAATTGTGAAGAAAAAATTCATGGGAAGAAATTCAGTGGAAAAATTTCGGGGAAGAACACAGGGAAAGAAATTCATAATTCCTAAACTTGAGTCTAGCTACGGCTCTTTACCATATTACGTACAGGGTGTTCAAAAATCTCTACCCGATTTCAAAATTCAATATCTCAGCGAGGAATGTGAATTTTTTAATGCGGTTTGTTTTATAAATTTGCTAATATAAGGTAGTTTTTTTTATTAAAAAAATTTTATTAAAAAAGCCTTAAATTTCAATTTTTTAGATCAAAAACATTAAAAATGATGTTTCAGAGTTATAACGCTCTTATACAACTCCTGTTGAAGTTTTTTAACACTGATTTTGACATATTCCGAGGGGAAAAATTATGCTGGCCATTTTTATACTGGGTGTTGATGGTTGAAAATGCCCGGAAGGGGGTCAAAAATAGCTCACAACTTTTGGAGTCAAAGGCTAAAAAGGGATATTTTTCAAAAAATTCTTTAAAAATAATCTAAATTAAGCTCAAATTAATTTTTTTCGGTTTTTATGGCTAATACAAACAAAATCCAAGCAAAATAAATTGTTCTTTGGTAACTTGATAAAAAGACGGACTTTGTAATTTAATAAAAATTGGTTCAAATCAGTTTTATGTAAATGACCTCCAATAAAGGTACATACATAGTTCAAAATAAAAAAAATTCTGCCAGATTCGAGTTCTCTATGGCCAAAAACCCCCGAGTACAAAAAATCAGCAGATTTAGGCTCAATCTGAAGAAAAAATACTGGGGTACCTAAAAAAGACACCAATTTTTAAAAAACTAGAAAAGTTCATTTTTAATGTTTTTGCGCTAAAAAATCGAAATTGAAGGCTTTTTGAATAAAATTTTTTTAATAAAAAACTACCTTATACTAGCCATTTTATAAAACAAACCGAATTAAAAAAATTCAATTTCCTTGCTGAGATATTGAATTTTGAAACCGGGTAGAGATTTTTGAACACCCTGTATATTATCTTTAATTTTTTTAATTTTAAAAAAGTGGTCAGACTTAAAATTCCTACATCAAGAGGAGTAGGTTCGCTCATAGTTGTAATATATCCAACCACCCTAAACTGCGGCAAAGTGAACTTTCCAAAGCTAACCGCCGTTGCAAAACTGTCATTATTATCTTCCCAAAAACTATTATTTATCCAATAATAGTTAATTTCAGTAGTATAATATCCATAACTTTCAATATCTAATTCACATATTTGTGTGTCCAATGGAAATAGCTGTAAATTCATTGGGCATGAAGCAGTTACTGTTAAACGCTGATCAGACGTTACCTGAAAAATTATTATTTTTTAACGGCCAAGTTTTTATTTTTTGAGCAAAAAGTGTATATTCACAATTAATATCCTAACACTTACTTGGCCATCTGAATCAAGAAAAATAATCGAATTTTGAGTGGTGACTAAAAATAATAAAACATAAATCATGATACTTTTTTGCGCACAAAATACTTTTGTCTGCGCACGGCACTTTTTTTGCGTACAAAGTTTATTTTTCTCCAAAAAACGCTGTTGTTATGACCAAACGCTTGTTCCGTCCTGTTTCATTCAGTCGTTCCAATTCTCGACTAACAAGGAATGCTCACTTGGACAACACCCCTGTGACCAAAAGCCGGTATAATCCTGAAAGTTCATGCTATTGTAGTATTTTTAGGAAAAAGCTGGAGGCGGATGGGAAGAAAAATTTTGCGTATTAGTATATAGAAGTTTTTAGAGCATATATGTGCATTTTAGTGATAAATTTCCGTTAGTATGAGTAGTAGTGAAAATTTTTTACTTTCATTACTTGTAAGTTTTGAGAAAACGTCAGAACATCTGGTAGGAATAAACTTACCCTGTCTGTTGCCTGTAAGGAAGACTATGCATCAGTTACAGGATGTCGCCTGAAAGCTTATGCTGTACTACTTATAAGGGAAGTCTGTACATCGGTTACAGTATCTCATCTGGAAGCCTACACATTGTTACCTGTAAGGCAGGTCTGTATATCGGTTACATGATAGAAACCTACCTTGTGTGTTGCCTGTAAGGAACAACCGACTGATCGTAACAACAGTGTTCTTTTGAGAAAAAAATACTCGTGCGCAAAAAAAGTATTTTGTGCGCAAAAAGTATTTGCGAAACATTAAGCTAAGCCTTTCGGTTGAAAGCCCTTTATATAAAAGTTAAGACGCCAAACACAAAAGCTTACCATAATGAAAAGAAGATTTTTTCTCATTAGCAAAGAATGTATCCGGTTGCCAAATGTTATTCATATAGTCAGATCCGAGATATAAAGTTTCGCTTTTTTTAGAACCAATCTCAAGGATTTCAAATTTTTTAAAACCAGTCTCAAGGATTTCAAATGCTAATCGTGGGTCAGTCCAAACTTGATGCAGAAAAAAATCTAATGTAAAATCCATGTTCACATCAGAAACATCGGATATACTCGAAACATGCATGGTAATTCCAACGTCAACTGCGCCTTTTCCGAACTTGGGCCTTAACCGTTTGTCATAAATTGACGTGTTAGTTAGTCGATTTAGTAACTAAAAAATTCTATATAATGTGGGAGCGTCGATAAAAGGGCATCACATAAGCTTGCATAACGGAAACTGGCATAAATCCAGTACTGGCGGACCTCGCGCGCGAGCCCATTTTTCGGCCGCGCGCAACCCCTCCCCCCCCCCATTTGGGGGGAGGGGGAATTTGTTCACATGCGCTGAGGACTGCTTCGCTCGGTGACTAAAATTCATCGCAACCTTAAAAATAAAGCATTTTTTACTTTCTAACACCCTGTAGGCTGTCTCAAAAGTCATGAATTGAATTACGAAATTTCGTAATAAAACTACTCGATCACGAGTCATGACGTGTTTTGGCGTGACGTGATAACACTAGTGAGAATCTTCTCCCCCCCCCCCCCCCCCCCCCCCCCCCAAAAANAAAACATATTGTGGTTCTTTCCGAAAAACTTCTACAAATAATCAATAAATTGAGTATCACCTGAGATAAGCATGCGGTGTTTGGCTCACTCTCATTTGAAGATCCATGCTAAATAAAATGTTTACAAGAAACTGAAACAAATATTACTTGAATTGTCGAATCACAATCAAAGGCATTAGCATAGTTTAGAACCAAAATCAATATTGTTAAATATCTATACATATTCAAATTGGAAAAAATTCTTAATAGATATAATTTATTTGATACCTAAACCTAGTGCATAAACTATTGGCAGCTTTAGCAAAAAGAAAAAAAGATAAATGGTCTCAAAAAATTTAAAAATTCAAGTTGAGACTATTCATTTGGGACATAGGTTACTAAATAACCAAAAGGTTTGTTGACTTTTCGGTTAAGATAAATTAGAAAATGAGGAAGTGACACTAGACTGGCATGAAGTAGAGTTAGTGTTATTTATTTTTGAAGTAAGTTTAGTGAAGTAATGAGCTGCCAAAATGATCGGGTACATAACACAACGAACCCGATTTTTACGGACCCATTTTTAAACAATTTTTCATGAGATTTTTTCTTAAATAACATAAAAAATAATCCTTAATTTCTGGGAGACCGAGCAGCCAGCCTCTCGGAATACTATAAAGAATAACATTGTGTATTAACCCATTTTGGACGACTGGGTCATATATGACCCACCACAAAGAAATCCCCACAACTTGATCGGGCTTAATCCAAGCGGGTTGAGCAATAGCTTAAAAAATTCCTGAGATCAAGCCGAACAAAGATGTAAAACATTGTTTTACATAAAAAAAACTTTCTAAGGTAGTTAAAAATTTGATTGAAACTTTGCAAATTGGAAAATTTTAGGGTAAAAATGGGCCTCGAACTAAAATAGCCTATATCTCCTTCTAGGTTGAGATTTTTTATGAAATAATGACATTTTTCATATAAATAGATCAAGGCGAATCCAACTGTATAATTTTTTTTTTAATTTTGAAGAAATTTTTTTTTGCCCAATAGGTCGAGGGTTCGATCCTCGGCTGGAGCTTAATTTTTTGCCTTTGTTAAATTTTGCCAATTTTTTTGCGAAACTTATTCTTAGGCTATTCTAAGCACTTCTAGGCAAAAATTTTCAAAAATATCGTCACGCAGAGTTGTCGGCCAAAATGGGTTAATTACTAGCGGCGGCTTCTGAGCGACGCCTTCCTATGGCGGCGGCTTTCGAATAACGGCTTCCAACTAGAGATCTATCAAATAAATAAAAATTTTGTGAGAAACTCAGTTTTACTTTTAAAATTGCTTTTAATAATATAGCTTTTTTTCGAACTTTCAAGGCTAATAACTTTTTACAATTTAGACCATTTTATGAGATCCTGGTGTCAAAGTATGTATAACACACTGAAAAATTGTATGAAACGATTTTTTAATTTAGGGTTCGAAAAAAATTTTACTGGCTAAAAACTGTAAATTTTTTGACGTCTATATCAACTTTTTTCCTTCTTTTCGATCTGAAAACTAAAAAATCGCTCCGTACTTTTTTATACTTGCTTTTATGCACGTTTTGACGCCAAGATTAAATTTTTTAGTAAATAAATTTTTTAGCGGCGGCGACATATTTGTACAACTGATACTGAACTATTTAGTACAACATATGTGAAAACTTTTTCTTATGGTAGGAGAACATAATTTATTCACAATTCAAATATTCAGTCAAATTTTTGCCTTCACCAACAAGATTCTTTCTTTCTAAATCATAAGTGTAGATTTGTGAAGCACTGGAATGAATATTGATAATATATAGGGTCAAGAATTTTTGACCATTGAATGAAGTGGAGTAGCCACCTCTGAAATATAGCTGAGTCAACACGCCGATAAAAAATTTATTTTTAAATAAGATATTTAACAAAAACAGATATTATATTTTTTTAGTCTGGATAATAATTTCCTTCGTAGTCATAAATGTAGTTCCATCTGGTGGGTAATTCATGGATGGCATCGTGATAAAAGTTTGTTCCTTCCTTAGAATTGATATAACCATTAATTTGTGTTGATGTTTATAATTTTTAAATGCAGCGGCGACATATTTGTACAACTGATAGTAAAAGCAATATCTGTCAGGGGGTTCAAAAATGGACCCCCCGTAAATTTTTCGGATTTGTCCCTATACACTCGTAAAAAACTTGGCTTGAATTTTCTAATGCCCGATATTTTCGTTTCAATACACAGACTTTTTTTATTGATTCAGGGAATTTATGCCTCATAAACTCTAGAAATGTCCGAAATCGTTCTCGATTTATGAATTCGTATACGAATTTTCACAACAAATTCAGTCTGGGCGGCCTCCAAATACGTACTGGTCCATTAATTTTTCCCCCGATACGACGAATTAGGGGGTACAACAGGGATGGCAAGCAATGGAATAGAAAAATCTCAACGTTGCGCTTCCACCAGTCGGTTATTCAAATCGAGAGAATGCATTTGGTATCATTTAGTTTGCAATGGATTCCTTTCCCATCGATTCCACTGATTTTGACTATATTCCATTGAAATGGAATGATTTCCATTGTAATTCCATTGCATTCCATTGCAATAGATTCCATTGCAATGAAAATCATTCCATTTCAATGGAATATAGTCAAAATCAGTGGAATCGATGGAAAAGGAATCCATTGCAAACTAAATGATACCAAATGCATTCTCTCAATTTGAATAACCGACTGGTGGAAGCGAAACGTTGAGATTTTTCTATTCCATTGCTTGCCATCCCTGGGGTACAGTACCCCCTTGCTCATGTATGAGGTTGATAAAGGTTTTTGATTGTTGAGATCGTCCGGACAGACAAGCAGAAAGTACTTTTTAAAGATTAAATGTATAAAAATTTTATTAGAATATAGTAAAAACCGATTTGTTTTTCTAAAATTATTGAAATGGTCAGCGTTTCTATTGTTATTTATTGAATTTAAGTAGGGCTACCGTTTTGGTTTTTAAGGGAAAATTGAAGATCTTTGGTGGAAACTCGGAATGGACGGTAATCTTGATTTCCATGTTGACTACTTAAAACTATCATTAAAGACCAATAGCCGATTTGAAAGGTTATACTAAAATTAATTCATTTACATTGTTATTACACATAAAGGACTCATTTTTGCAAATAATGGAGCTCGGATTAACAACGCCAAGAACATATAGGAAATTTTTAAATTAGGAAAAAAGTTTTCGGACCCGACCGGGACTCGAACCCAGGAGTGAGAGACTTTTGCGCACCGACATTTGCGCACCGGACATTTGCGCACCAGACATTTGCGCACCACCATTTGAGCACCGACATTTGCGCACCGGACATTTGCGCACCAGACATTTGCGCACCACCATTTGAGCATCGACATTTGCGCATTTTCACAATGAAGCATGAGCTAACTTTTACACCTGTTTTCTTACAATAATTTGAGCTTGTTTTTAGGCAGAAATTTTATAAAATTTGGGGCGCAAAAGTCGGTGCGCAAATGTCCGGTGCGCAAATGTCGGTGCGCAAAAGTCTCACCCCCCTCCTGGCTACCGTCTAAGAGCACTGCCATTATGCTACCGAGATCTACAACTGATGACCCTTAATTGGTGAATACTTGACGGTGTATTTTTCCACTACTTACACTGTGATTAACACCTGTGTGCCATCCGATCGATTTGTAGGTCTCGGTAGCACAATGGTAGTGCTCTTGGACGGTAGCCAGGAGGTCCGGGTTCGAGTCCCAGTCGGGTCCGAAAGCTTTGGCCTAATTTAAAAATTTCCTACATAAAGGACTATAGATAAAAACAATTTAAGGCGATGTGGGGCTAGGCCGATAGAGTCAAATATCACTTACAATACTAGTGGGAACACTATACGAGAAAATTTGTCAATTTTTTCTGGAGATATTCGGTATTTGCGAGCTACTTTCCAAGTCGGGTTTTTATCTAGATAAGAAGCAAAAGCATATTCGACCAAACTTGCAAAAATCATAACAAGGCAAAAAAGTAGGAAAATATCCATACTTTTAATATAGCTAACTTTAGGCATAGAATTGTTCATTATTGTTATCAACGTCTAGATTTATATAAAAACAAAAATTTATTAAACGAGGGCGTTTTACGGCTATCCTCGAAAATTTTTCGATTTTTTTAAAATGTCAATATTTTTTGCTGAAAAAAGTAAAAAAAACTCAACGAAAAATCGAAAAAAAAATTTTCTTGACCCCTTTTTGGGACCTTTTTTGCCTCAAAATTGTACTTGTTTCGACATATCGCCTTATATCGCACTATTTAACCGGAAACTTCCATATGGTGTTTGCAAGAAAAGAATCTCCGAGGAATCGCAAGTGAATAAGATGCGTATTCCTATGGGAGAAAGAGATGACTTCGAAACTACTTTTGTTAGTTTCGTGGTCATTTGTGAAAGGATGTTTATGAGGAGGGGGTTAGGAGTTTTGTTTTAAATTTTATTTGTTGTAAATATGGGTAGGGGGGAGGGGACCTATTACAGAGTTTCGGTAAAGTTTGTAGCTCATGGCCGGAGCTTGAAAATGAGCTATCACTGAGGTTCCAATTCAATTACTATTCCACCAATGAGTCATACAAAAGCGTGA
Source organism: Acrobeloides nanus (assembly GCA_900406225.1). Classification (NCBI taxonomy): domain Eukaryota; kingdom Metazoa; phylum Nematoda; class Chromadorea; order Rhabditida; family Cephalobidae; genus Acrobeloides; species Acrobeloides nanus. The sequence continues at coordinate 9,091 of OZJO01029113.1, read as the reverse complement.
AATTTGCTCATTGACGGGATAGGGATTGGATTGTGACCTCAGTGATAGAGCTACAAACGTTACCGAAACACCTTATGGAAGTTCCGGTTAAATTTGAGTTATAAGGCGATATGTCGAAATAACTGCAATTTTGAGGTAAAGATGGGCCCAAAAAAGGTCAAGAAAATGTTTTTCGATTTTTTAATACGTTTTTTTGGATTTTTCAGCTAAAAATATTCCCCGAATGATGGCCGTAAAACGCAACCGCTTTAAACTTGAAAATCTTACAGTCATTGTCAACATGGTTGTCACCCCAAGAGCAACTCGAGCTGGTGTGGATCCTATATTCAACCAGAACGATACCCATGAAATTATGACAATAAGCTTAAAATAATATTATAAATCTTGATTAAAAATTACCATTGCTGGAATTATGATGTTTATTAAATAAAATCCAATATTTCTTTTTAAAATGACTGCGAAAATAAGGCGTTGCTAAAATTGTAAATTCAAAGATAATATTTTAATTCAAAAATTCAAAGAAAAAATTGATATTCAACAAATCGTAAAATTTAACAAGGGAAGATTTCCAGATGATAGTGAGATTTAAAAAAAAAAGATATAGCGCGATTTTTGATGTTCATAAAGTTGACACAAAAGGTTGAAACGATAAAGTTGACATGAATAAAGTTGACAAGATAACGTTGAGAACATGATATACGACTTCTATTTGTCCATATGACCTAATTCGTCGTGGCAAAATTCCTAGACTTCAACAAACAACGCTGCGTGTAAATAGGATTATCATTTCGTGTCAACTTTATTCAACTTTATCATGTAAAAGTCGTTTCGTGTCAACTTTATGAACGTCGGATTTTTAGGTTTTTAGGCACTAGTAAAGGATCCGCAGGACTTAGGTGATGAGAGCCTTTTGTTTCCGAGGAAAAAGGCTAAAAACTCATTTTTTTTACTTCTTCAGAACATATTGGTTTAAATTTTTATTCGACAAATAGCTCTTGTAGCTCAGTTCGTGCTTCTTCCAAACTTGTGCGCTATGAATGTCTTCCCCCGAAACGTTATTTACCAGAACTTCTTCCCCGGAATTTCTTTCCCTGAATTTCTTCCACCGGAGCCAAAAAAGTTTTAAAAAGTGGGCGTTCTGAAACGAATTTCTGAATCTGTAAGGGAAAAAGTTGCTCAAAATTCAAAACTGAGCAACTTTTTTCCTTACAGTATTGAGAAATTCGTTGCGGAACATTGATTTTCAAAATCAGGGGAGGGGAGAGAAATTCAGGGGGAAGAAATTCCAAGTGCCCAGGGCCGTAGCCAGCATATCGCAACCCATCGCATTGCGATAAGTTTTGCCTTGCGATATATCGCAAAAGGGTTGCAATATATCGCAAAATTATGTGGTTGATTTTCTATTAAAACCTCTCACATGGACGTTTCCAGGCAAAAATTTTTTGCGATAGTTTTTGAAACATTTGCGATAGGTTTTAAATTGTTTTTCTAACAGTTTGCGATAGTTTGCTAAATTCCTTGGCTACGGCCCTGCAAGTGCCTAAACTTGAGAGTCTAGCGGTTCTGTACCATATTACGTATATTATCTTTGGTTTTTTCAATTTTAAAAAGTGATCAGACTTAAAACTCTTACATCGAAAGAAGTAGGTTCGCTCATAGTTGTAATATATCCAACTACGCTATATTGCGGCAAAGTAAACTTTCCAAAGCTAATCGCCGTTGCAAGATCGTTATTATCATTTTCCCAAAAACTATCATTTCTCCAAAAATAGTTAACTTCGGTAGTTACAGTGTGTTTTAGAGGAGTATAGCTTGTTTCATGCCAATGTTAAAAAATGAACAATTATGGGCAAGCAAAAGACGCAGGTTCGATTATTATTTAGAAAGAAAAGTTTCTGCATTGGCATGAAACAGACTACATCCGTCCTGAAACACCCTGTATTATAATATCCATAACTTTCAATATCTAATTCACATGTTTGTGTGTCCAATGGAAATAGCTGTAAATTCATTGGGCATGAAGCAGTTACTGTTAAACGCTGTTCAGTCGTTACCTGAAAAATTATTATTTTGTAACGGCCAATTTTTTATTTTTTGAGCAAAAAGTGTATATTCACAATTAAATGTAACACTTACTTGACCATCTGGACCAAGAAAAACCATCGAATTTGGAATGGTGACTAAAAATAATAAAACATTAACCATGATACTTTTTGCACACAAAATACTTTTTTACGCATGAATACTTTTTCTGCGCATGGGTACTTTTTTGCGCACAAAGTATTTTTTTCCAAAAAACGCTGTTGTTATGGCCAAACGCTTGTTCCGTCCTGTTTCATTCAGTCGTTCCAATTTTCGACTAACAAGGAATGCTCACTTGGTGCAACACCCATGTGACCAAAAGACGGTATAATCCTGAAAGTTCATGCTATTGTAGCATTTTTAGGAAAAAAACTAAGAATAAACTTACCCTGAGTGTTGCTTGTAAGGAGGACTATGCATCAGTTACAGGATGTCATCTGGAAGCCTACACAGTGTTACCTGTAAGGCAGGTCTGTACATTGGTTACATGATAGAAGCCTACCTTGTGTGTTGCCTGTAAGAAACAATCGTTTGATCGTAACAATAGCGTTTTTTGGAGAAAAAAATACTCGTGCGCAAAAAAGTATTTTGTGCGCAAAAAGTACTTGCAAAACATTAAGCTAAGCCTTTCGGTTGAAAGCCCTTTATATAAAAGTTAAGACGCCAGTTTGCCATTAGAAATTTTTAAAAACATTGCTGTCTTAAAACTTCGATACAAACATAAAGGCTTACCAGAATGAAAAGAAGACCTTTTCTCATTAACAAAGTATGTATCCGGTTTCCAAATGTTATTTATATAGTCAGATCCGAGATATAAATTTTCCCTTTTTTTAGAACTAGTTTCATGGACTTCAAATTGTTTAAAACCAGTCTCAAGGATTTCAGATGCCAATCGTGGGTCAGTCCAAACTTGACTTAGAGTAAAATCTAATGTAAAATCCATGTTCACCTCTGAAACATCGGATATACTCAAAATATGCATGGTAATTCCAACGTCAACTGTGCCTGTTCCGAACTTTGGCCTTAGCCGTTTGTCATAACTTGAGGTGTTAGTTAGTAGATTTAGTAACTAAAAAATTCTATATAACGTAGGAGCGGTGATAAAAGGGCATCAGGTAAGCTGGCATAAATCCAATACTGGCGTAAGCTGATGTAATGCGCCGGACGAAAAAGCAGTCGAATAAGTTGGAAAAGAACACCAACTTGCCAGAGGAATACACGTGGACAATTCCCCATCCAAATCCGAGATCAGTGCGCGTGAGCCAATTTTTTCCATCGTCTATGCGCAAGTTGGTGTTCTTTTCCAACTTATTCGACTGCTTTCTCGTCCAGTGCATTATACTAGCTTACTATTATACCAGTACTGGATTTATACCAGCTTATCTGATGCCCGAAAATCCTCTTCTCCCCCCCCCCCACTTCTCAAAAAACATATTGTGGTCCTTTCCGAAAAACTTCTACAAATAATCAAAAAAGTGAGTATCACCTGAGATAAGCACGCGATGTTTGGCCCAATCTCATTTGAAGATCCATGCTAAAAAATATTTACAAGAAACTTAAACAAATATTACTTGAATTGGCGAAGTACAATCAAGGGCATTAGCATAGTTTAAAACAAAAATCAATATTGTTGAATATCTATACATATTCAAACTGGAAAAAATTCTTAATAGATATAATTCATTTGATACCTAAACCCAGTGAGTAAACATTGGCAGCCCTAGCAAGAAATTTTTTGAGCTGTGAAAAAATACCACGCTTTTTTCAGCATCACTACTCGAAAAATTTTTTTACGACCCAAAATTCATCCATGGGGCCCTTTATGTTTTTCCGGGTTACACGCTGTTGGGCACTTCCCCGGAATGCCCCCTTCGCTACGACCCTGGGATAGGTGTTTCCGGGTCATTTGAAAATCCGGGACTTTTAGACTATACATGGTACCAAACCCGGCCTTACCGCACCCATATATATAATTATTTTTCGACTTTGCCTAAATCAGTCACAGCGGCTGCCTAACCTATGAAAGGCTAACTCCTGGGGGAAAGGGTGAGACACAGCAACCCTAAGCCTGTACAAACGGCAGGGTTCGGCACAATGTTTGCTCAATTAAACTCAATTCTTTCAAAAAGTATTAAAAAAAAGATAAATGACTAATAAAAACCCACAGCTCCGACATACACCTGATAAATGATCTAAAAAAATCAAGTTGAAACTATTTAATTGGAACTTAAGTTACTTAATAAACAAAAGATTTGTTGACTTTTCGGTTAAGATAAATTAAAAAATAAGGAAGTGACACTAGACTGGCGTGAAGTAGAGTTAGTGTTGTTTATTTTTGAAGTGAGTTTAGTGAAGTAGTGAGCCGCTAAAATGATCGGGTTTTTTGTCTTAGGGGTCATTCACATATCACGTGAACAGGTCGAGGGGTGGGGGTAGCTGAAATGATCACACTTGATCACGGGGGGAGGTCAGGTCATTGATCATTAATCATTTTATATTGTAATTTTTTAATAGCATAATACGTTTTTGTGAATAAATTTACATACATAACCCTGATTCAGGGAATGGATTCGGTGTATTGACGCGAAAATCGAAAAAATTTGAGGTAATGAGCCGCTAAAATGATCGGTTTTTGTGTCTTAGAAGTAGTGATGCCACGAAATCGGTCATGTCGAAATCGAAATTTCGGTCATCAAATTTCGCGAAATCGAAATTTAACTCGAAATCCGAAAGCGTAAAGTCGAAATCGAAATTTCCTTCTTTTAGGGGTAAAAATAGCTGAAACATCCAAAATTGCATTAAAAAATCGTAAAACCTGTGTTTGACCTCGTTTTTGAGCGATTTTTGATTCGAAACCCTTGTTTTTTTTATAGATCCACCGATTATTCCAAGTTTTCATACCACAAACTTCACAAATTTGAAAAAATTTTATGAAAAAAGGTGGTGAAAAAGCAATTAAAAGTAAAAACAAAACAAATTAGCTGTTTGTGGTGTAAAAACTTTGAAGATTTGATGGATCGCTCAAAAACATGTGTTTCAAATCAAAAATCGCTCAAAAACGAGGTCAAACACAAGTTATACAATTTTTTAATGCTATTTTTGGATTTTTCAGCTATTTTTACCCTTAGAACACTTGTTTTGAAAAAATTGTAGACGTTTTTATTGAAATGCAAAAACTTTTTGTTCCAGGCGGGATTCGAACTTTGGCCTTTGGGTTATGCGAATTTCAACGACCGACGCGCTACCGATTGCGCCATAAACACCGGTCTCGATTTCTTTGACGGAAAAATTTCGCAAGTTTCGTACACCGTGGCTGCTCGGAAGCCGGCGCTCGGATGACGTCGTCTTTCCGAGCGTTGGCCGATCTATCCCCAGAAATTTATTTATACTCACTTATTTCCTTGTAAAAATCCTTGATCTTACCAGGAATACTCATCAAACTGGTATTTATAACACAGGAGTGAACTTTTTCAACTTAGGGGGTCATCCAGATATTACGTAATCAAACTTTTCGGGTTTTTTGACCCCTCCCCCCTATAATCAACCGTAATCATTCGGCTACCATCCCCCCCCATAATTACGTAATCAATGGAACATCGAAAACGAGCAAAAAATGGCGATTTTCGATATATTTTTTGGGTGGCAACAACTTATGTTATTGGGTTGTAGCATAAGTTGCTGCCGCCCAAAAAATATATCGAAAATCGGCATTTATGCTCGTTTTCGATGAATTTTTTTCAGCAGTGGGTAAGAGTGTATGCTGAATACGATCCAAGCGGTCTTTTTGAGCGAAACTCATGTTTTCGTGTCAATATCCAGACTTTTAAAAAAATCGGGGTTTATTATACCCCTAAAATGGCTCAAAAATTTGTATTCCCTGAATCAGGGTTAGAGAAATTTTTTCATGACTCGAAAATGCGCGCAATCGATTCCCCGACTAGAAAAACTTTTAGATTAGCGAAATTTGCCATAATTTTTATATATTTGGAAAATTCATGAAAAATGGAGCATTTTTTGTATTTACAGTAAATTCTGAATCGTTACCGTTGTCGAGATAATCGCGTTTGAAGTTGGCTATTTTTTTGGAATTGATTTAGAATTTGAATTCCCGCCAAAATCCTGATGTTCAATTTTGGCGGGAATTCAAATTCTAAACCAATTCCAAAAAATCGCCAACTTCAAACGCGATTATCTCGACAACGGTAACGATTCAGAATTTACTGTAAAAACAAAAAATGCTCCATTTTTCATGAATTTTCTAAATTTATATAAATTATGGCAAATTTCGCTAATCTAAAGAATTTTCAATTTTTGACCTCCTCGGGATGACCAACTTCATAAGGCCATATCTCAAAAACAGGTACCTGAATTTTTAAAAATTTTAATTTATTTATTAATACTGGTATTGTTCTTGTTAAATCAGCTATCAAACCTCACGGCAAAATTAACGTCGATTTTCTAGAGCCGTTTTTGTGTAAAATTGGAGCCTGTACAAAGCTACCAAAATTTCAATAAAATCGTCATATCTCGTTGGAAGTATGTCGGATCAAATTGTGATGTTCTACAAAATTTTACTACAATATCATACCAATAAATTAAAAAAGACTGTATTTGAAAATCTTTTAAATTGGCTGAGATATCGCGATTAACTAAATGGGTCCAATTTTTGCTCTTCGCTCAAGGTGTCTAACTTTGAAGGACCATATCTCCGGATACGAAAAAGTTTTGGATTTTTGGAAGGCAGAGTTTTTATATTGGGATCATACAGTTACTTTTAGGTAACAATTGGAAAAAATCTGAGACTATGACTTTTTTGCTTGGTACCTTCATCTTCAGATTTATTCAAAAACCTTCAGACAATCTGTCTTAATTTTTACTCAAAATTCGAAAAAAATGAGAGAAAAATCAGAAAATTCCAAATATATTTGGCATTTTTCTGACAATGTTTTTTCAACAATGAACATTTTTTGTGAAAAAAATCCAATACCCCCTTCATTTCTGGGCCTGGCTAATTCTCAAATAAACATTGATTATTCTCAAACAGCGACAGCTTGAGTAACGCGCTCGCTCCATCAGTGCTCGCACAGAATATCCTGATTCAAAGGCGGGTAATTTTTCCGGAATTTTTAAGCGCCGAATTAGTATTTTTCACCTGTTTTTACCTATAAGGACCGATTTTTATTAAAACCTGAACAATTTTAAATTTTTACACTGATTCAGGCATCCTTGCATGGTCTACACTCCTGATTCAGGGTCAGGGTAATTTTTTAGAATTTTTTACACCCGAATCGTGTTTTTCACCTATAGGATCTGAATTTTATTAAATTTTGAGCACTTTTCAAAATCGTGCAACAACAATTCTCATGGTAAGGGAGTAGAACATAGCCTATACAACAAATCGAAAATCTTGTCTTGGAGAATTGGATCTCGGGAACCCTGAGGGATACGGACTTAAATTTTTTTTATTTTTCTTCTCTCAATGTCCCCTACAACGTGTTATACAGGGCGGTCCAAAAAAAATAATGCGGTCGGGAAGGCGGATAGTGCGGAAAAGTTTAAGATCACGGCGAGTTAATGCGGATTAGTGCCGTCGGTTTAATACGATAGTGCGGCAGTTCGGGTAGTGTGGTTACTTCAGTTCCCTCTCACTACCTGAGCGCGGTAACCGCACTACCCGAACTACCGTACTAAACCAATGGCACTAATCCGCATTAATTCGCCGCAATCTCAAACTTTTCCTCACTATCCGCCTTCCAGACCGCATTATATTTTTTTTGACCACTCTGTAGATTGATAAAGATTTTTTGATTGTTGAGATCGTCCGGACAGACAAGCAGAAAGTTCTTTTTAAAGATTCCATGTATAAAAATTTTATTAGAATATAGTAAAAACCGATTTTTTTCTAAAATTATTGAAATGGTAAATGTTTCTATTGTTATTAAAATTTAAACTTTATTTTACTACCACTAGGGCCGCATAGAATAACATAATAACAGAGTCGACAGTGATAAAATCATAATTAAACAGTGCATAAATCTATATTTAAATAGTTTGATAAAATAAATTGACAATAGCAAACACGCCCAAAAACAATTATCGGATCAATAAGGAGGTATCGAATTTAGAAATTACAGGCACAAAAGAAGATAATGGTAACATAACAATATTTGGTGGCAATTTTAAGTATAGTTTGGATATGCGGATTAGAAAAAAGTCATTTCTGATATTTTTTGTACTAGTAAATTCCCCTTGGGTTGGTTCGGCTTGCAAAGAAAATGCAAAAAATAGCGAGTGTGGTTTCAATACTGATTTCATTTGTTACTAATTTATGGAAAAGTACCGTAAACACTGTAATATACGCCCCCTCTCTAGAGAATTGAAAAATCAACCACCCCCAGATATGCCCGAAACCGTTAAAAATGCACAACAAATCTAAAACTTAAGCGAATAGCGTTTTCTGATGCTGATTGATTAGAAAATTTTTAGATTTATTGATTTTTTTGAAAAATTAACGCCCCGAGGCGTATATTACAGTATTTACGATATGAGGTCATGTTTTATTCGTTTAAATTCAAGGCTTTCCATTCCTAGAATTATTGAGTCGATCAGTATAGGGAGGCAATTGAGGATGAATATCTCTGAAACCTTTAAAAACACATATCTGGTGAATCTTTTTTAGATCTTCTCGATCATGAGGCAGTTTTGTTTCGAAGCAGTATTATATAGAGATGATTCGTAATCGAGAAGGGACCGTACATAGACATAATAAATTTGCACAAGAAATTTAGGATCGTTAGTTATTCCTTGAATTTAAGTAGGTTTACCACTTTGGGAATATTGAATATCTTTGATGATGGAAACTCGGAATGGATGGTAATCTTGATTTTCATTTTGATTACTTAAAACTATCATTACAGACCAATAGCCGATTTGAAAGATTATACTAAAATTAATTTATTTAAGAGACGATATCTCGACTTTTCACACTTTCTCCCATATATGAAGGGCA
>OZJO01029106.1:0-10748 GCA_900406225.1 Acrobeloides nanus | reverse complement strand
GCCCCCCCCCCCCCCCCCTCCGCAGTTTGGTGACCTTTTTTAGACCTTCTAAAAAAATCGCTCTCCGGCGCCGGGAACCGATGACCTACCCCCCTTCCGCCCCATGGTCTACCCCTCCCTTCCTCACGTCTTAGAATTTTTTCCTGATCACGATGGACTATCGATAGCAGGGTTTGGATCCACCGTTAAAAGTTAATCCGAATACATGCAATGACAGACAATACACGTTTTATATAAAAAGATTTGCCACAAAAGTTTTTCTGTTATCTTTGAAAATGATTGTTTACTGTATTTTTTTCAATATTTTGTTTTTAGAACCTTTGTGAAGATGATGAAGAAGAAACAAGTATACCAAATGACATCGATTTTATTGATGAAATACAAATAGCCACTCATGGAAACTTATTCGAAGGATTTGTTTTTTTCATCCATGAATCTATTCCTAAAAATAAAGCCAAGGAATGTCAAAATCAGATAGAAGGCCATAGTGGAATAGTTTCAACAAAATTAGATATATCTGTAACTCATGCAGTTGTTGGCAATATGTAAGTAAAATTTCTATACTATAGTGTTTTTAAATAATACTAGCGCGTCTAAGCCTAAGTTGGGCGTACTTCGCGCGCCATTTACAATAAGCTTCTCATATAGACCGCCCGGTAGGGCACTATCTACCATGAAATGGGAGGCTTAGGCGTGTTGAATTTTTTAATTCTTAGGGGGTACCCCAAATTTTTATTTTCTGCAAACCTGCCCCCTACCTACTAACTTTTAAAAAGGACCTCATGTCAATCCGATTTACCATTTCAGAAATCTCGTGGCAATGGACTTATGTACGGATCAGAAAGCGATTTTTTATATTTATGATTTTTAGCACAAATAACCAAATGGAAGAACTGTTTAATTGGAACGAATCCAAAGATTGGATTGGATGTTTTGTATCTATGGATTGGATTAAAGAGGCTATCGATGAAGATGACAGATACCTCACTACAATAAATTTGCATCAAATGGTTGTTTAAAACACGCTTTTTGAGAAAAGTGGGCATTGGTCCGCACAGCAAAAATCGATGTTCTCCGTTTTCAAAATTTCAAATGTATTTTTAATGGCTATGATGAGTAGAAAAACATGATAAAATTTTTGGGGGTAGCCTTCATATTTCGGGCTGTGATGGCCTCTGAAGTTTTGGTGTCCCCAATTATGGGATGTCATACAAAAAGTCGATTTCCTCCGATAACTTACTGCAATCGCATTACCCTACTGAGCTAGGTCGAATTTACTGAAATTTAAGGTGGCCAAAAAACGGTGTCCTAGTCAATGTTTTCGCTTTAGAAAAATAACCTTGATTGCTGTAGCAAAATTTTGGTATGCTCAAGTAGACCGATATGTGCCTGTAAAAATGCAAAAATAATTAAGGGAAAAGCTTTTAAGTTGCCGGAGAAAATCGACTTTTTGTGTGGCACCCCATAATTGGCACTCAAACTCCAGAGGGCATCGCAGATCGAAATATGAAGGCTACCCCCAAAAATTATATCATGTTTTTTTCTACTCATTATGGCCATTAAAAATACATTTGAAATTTTGAAAACAGAGAACATCGAGTTTTGCTGTGCGGGGGCCTCCTATTAACAATGCCCACTTTTCTCAAGAAACGTTAAGAGCTTGAAAATTGTAAATCCTTTTTACTGGAGGTTTGTTTTTTTCTATTTTGCATCATTTTTATGGCTATTATCAGCTAAATAAACAAATATTGCATAAAATTAAATACAAACTACATAAGGCAAAAGTTGAAAGACTCGAATTATAGTCCGTTTAGGAAAAGAAGGGAAAAAAAGTTGACGTTCATAGTGCAGTGGACAAGGACGGCGACCATAAGTGCACAAGCAGGGGTATAAGGTCCCTCTGATACGACATGTTTTCGATTTACACGACTACACGAAAAATGGGACAATTTTGTTGGAAATGGACATCTTTGTGAAAAATCAAATCGTACCTCAAAATAAAACATATGTATTTTGGCGCTCCGTGCTAAAATATGACATATTTTTAAATTTTGGCCTCGATATGACGAAATAGGTGGGGCAGTCCCCCTTGTGCACCTATGAAGCCGACTGTCCGATCTAAAAATTAAGAAACGTTGGATCCGCTTGTTCGATCCCACTAGGGCAAAAAATTTTTACAAAAAATGAACAAATTTGTTTGAAAATCAAAATTTTTGCCCTAGTGGGATCGCACCTGCGTGCTCAACGTTTCTTAATTGTTAGATCGGTTTCCTTGTTCGCACTATGAACTTTAACCTTTTTCCTTCTTCTCGTGAAACGTCTATACTGTCTGAATTTATACAAAGTAACATTTAAAAGGGTTACACAGATATTCATAATCAAAATATTCTAATTTTTGACCCCTTGTAATCAACCATAATCACCCCCCCCCCCTCTCCCCACGACTTGATTATGTGATATCTGGATGACTACAAAGTAATTGCATTATTCTATTCCCAGATGGACCAAGAAGATTTTTCGTTTCCCCGGCCTCGTGCATTTGAACCACCTCTACGCTGCATAAAGCTTCGATCGGATTGGTTACTGGCTGTGGTGTTATGGCTATTTGATGGATTGCTCTGATGTTCATTTTGATTTCCTGTGGGTCTGTTACTCTTGGCTCTAAGATTATTGCTTGGTTGTCCTTGACTCGATGAAGGCTCAAGCTCAGCAGATGTTAATAAATCAAGCAAATGATGACCATTTCCAGAATTATTCGTTTGATGATTGCTCTGTAAAGTTGGATTCCAATTTGGATACCAAGTCGACGCGCCATTGGAATGTACATTTTTATTGTGGGATTTATTCATATTAGGCTGGGCATTATTCATAGATGCGTTGGTTTGACCTTAAAATTAAAAAGTTTTGTGCAAAATGATAAATAAATAAATATTAAAAATATTAATACTTGGATGCTTGACAAAATAATTTTAATCGAATCAAGACATTTTTTCATGCTGATTACGATTACGAAAAAAGTCTCGACTGGGGTGTCTAGGACCCCATTTTTGTTTATACCTCGTTAAAATTTTAAGGTTTTTTGTAATGGCCATATCTCCTTGTAGGAATTGAATTGAGAGCTCGTTATCACTCATTTGAAAGGGAAGAATCTGCACTACATCTTTGACTTGGGATACCTTGTCCTACAACGGTTGTGGTGTGCTGAATATGTGCGTTTGTGATCGTGTCCGATAGTCACCGGTTTGATGAGGGTCGCGCCTCACGATCATAACACATCGAATTGTACAATTACCTAAGTAATGATGATTACTATTAGTATTTCTATTGTGTGTGATATTGCTTTGTTGTCTCCCAGCCAATGAATTGCGGTTTGATAAATTGTTTGTGGTTGTATCAGTAGGCTCGATCCATGGAGAATCCCATATTTCTTCGGATGGGTGTTGTAAACCTATAGATGTGCTGCTTGAAGAAGAATTAGTGCTAATATTTGGATCATTAGAATTAGTTGTGCCCAAGCGATGATTGCGTCCGCGTCGTCTACTAAGAATTTATAAAGTTTAAAATATATAAACCGGAGATTGAACGCCTTTGGCGCTCAGGAGCGTCGCTCCCAAACGAAACTCCCAAGCGACTTTCTCGAGCGTCGTCTTCGAGAGGAAGGCAATTTAAAAAATTTTGTCCGTTTTTTGTTCTTTCAACAAACTTTCGAAAATAGAATTTGTTCGATTTTCGCATCAATGCACCAACTCCATCCCCTAATCAGGGAAAAATGGAACATTTTTTGTTTTTACGGGTCTACTAACTGGTAAAAGTGAAAAAAATTTTGTCTCCGATTTCGACAATTTTGGTCAATCAATCGTCTTCTCTCATCATTCCCTACAACTTTAGTGTCGGGCTTGTACAGTTTAAATCTAAACTGCAAAAGTTAGTCCTACAGACATTACATTTTTTTATAAGAATATCAATTTAACCTATTTTCGCGATTATTTCCCCAAACAATGCGTCTATGTCCATTATCATTATTCCAAATTCTATCATGCCTTGAATTTCCTTGCCTTTGCATTCCATGCCAGTTTGGTGTTGAATTCCTATTTTCATTGCTATTAAAATTAGAGTATCTATTATTGACTAGTTCTTCTTGCACATTAGGACGATATTCGGATTGAAATGTATTACGAAATGGTTGATGAGCACTGTGTCTGATGCCTCGACGATTACGGATATAGCTATTCGGATCATTGATTCGTATTATAGGCTCATTATTGATTTGTATTATAGGTTGATAGTTGTTAGAGTCTTGTTCCATGGGACGATTATTGTTGACTACTGACATATTATTTGATAATGGTTCTGTTATATCATCAAAAAAATTCAGAATCGGATCTGGTTGAAAAGTTTGTGCTACAGGAGTATCACTTCGATCCTCAAGCTCAGCGAAAACTTGTAAGTTTGATTCACGGTTCAAATGTGAAAGCTCCCGATGTCGTGCACCACGACAATGCGTCCTTATTGCATTTTCGTCATCATAAAAAACAACGTCACATAAATAACAACGGGCCATGACTCGACCATTTGCATTAGTATGGTAATTTCTCTTAAAAAAGTAAACTATTTTCTGGAATCTCTCGTCTTAAAAGACTTACCAAAATATAGTTACTATCATGATCAACATTTTGTTGTGGTTCAGGAGAACTAGCCCAATTTGGAGAAATGTCCGTATAATCAGGGCTAAACTTTCTTTTATATTAAAAAAGTAATTTTTAAATACAGTCTAGAAAAAACTTGAATTACCCGGTTGGTTCCTATTTTTAGCCTTTTTGTCGGATTGGTTAGGGGGAGACTTTCCCCCTTTGACCACCTGTGACATGTCCTACTTATTCCCCTTGCCTATGACACTATTAGGTGATATAAGTTTTTTCTGATACTGCATTTCAAACTAACAGTTCTTCAAAATCATTTGAACTATCATTGATTTGAATCCGCCCGTCATTGCTTGGACCATTGAATACAATGTTAATTTGATTTTGAGGTGTATTTATTCTGCCAAAGATAAAACCTTCATCACTGCTTAAGGAAGTACTTCGGCCTCTGCCATAGGATCGCATTCCACCTTGTCCAAAACGAAAAATAGGCGCAAAAAGATTTCTAGCTTGGCGATCTAATCGAAAACGTGACAATCGAGATCTTCTTTGATTTTGATTTGAATTAGTATCATTCAAGTCTTCACATAAATTATTCACCTAAATTTTAATAAACTAGCCTGTATCCGCGCCTATCGGCGCGGATGCAGGAATACATTTCTACAGTCACCAAAACAACAGATAACAAACATATACACTCACAACTAAACAACATAGCCTCACACAAACTCCCTCTTCACTCGTCCTATCTCTTAATTTCCATCCCTCCTTCACTCACCACCACTCCACCTTACCATCCCTCACTACTCATACAAATCACTCCTTACCTTCCCTCATCCCCCATTGCCTCTCATCCGTATCCCCCTCCAATCCCTCTCCTTCCACTGGAACTCTTTTTCTATTTTTTCACCCCCCCCCCCCCCCCCNTTTTTCCCCCCCCCCCCCCCCCTCCCTTTTCTATCCCTCTCTTTACTCTTCTCCATTCACCCTTCATCCCTCCTTTTCCCTTCCTTCTCTCACCTCTTTCTCTCCCGCCCATCCCTCTTTTTATCGTTCCTTCTCCCCATTTCCCTATTCAATCTTTCCCTTCTCCTTTTCCACACCTCACCGTTCCCTTTTCCATCCACTCTTCATCCCTCTTTCTTCCTTCCCTCCCCCATCCTTTTCTCTCCCGCCATATCCCTTTTTTCCTCGTTCGTTCTCCCTCTTCCTCTTTTCCTACTCTTCCTCCCTCCTCCGGAAAGGATAAATTACAAAAAACTTATTTACTTCCATGTTAACATTTTCACATTCGTCTCTTAGCTCTTCTAATTTTTCCTCTAAATGCTCAACATCTTCTTTGATCATATCATACCGATCTTGCATACGTGGAAAAACGTATGTTTCTAAAAATTTATTCGGTACAAAATCATTAAATATCTAACTAGTCTAGGCCTAGTTAGAAATTTTAATCATTCTGAAACTAGGTCTGATACTGATGCAAAATATTATAAAGAAAAAAAATTATAAGACGACTTAAGTAGCGAACAAAAATATAGAAACCTCAATAGAATCCCCAGGAAGAAAATCGCTCAATCTTCCTCAATTCAGCTCGGAAACGTATTTTTACGGTGTATCGACACGTGAGGATTAACATTTGAGGACCCGACATTTGAGGATTATTCTTTAAAAATCCTATTTATTTTAAAATTTATCAATTTTCATCATCATCCTCTTGGTTAAATATACTCAATTTTTGGCAAAGTTTTGAAAATAAGGAAAAATGGGCATTTTGGGTCCAAACTTCAAATGGCTATATCTCGGATAAAACGTGTGATTTTTCAATAATTTTTTTACAAAAAAATTCTCCAGATTACTAGCAATCGAATGTGTGGTCGCCCGAAAAAATTCGGTTGAAACTCTTTTTTTTATTAATTTTTTATAAAAAAGTTGGCAAAACCTAAGCCATGGTTAGTGTCCCTTTAAATGGGTTTTTGTGTTCGATTGTGAGAGTGTTCAGCAGCTGTATTATATGATTACCTTCTGAATGAACAGCACGAGCATTTATTCGCAATTGAAGAGATTCTAGACGATTTCTTAAAGAGTCAAAAATATTTTCTGCTGGCTCAAAACTAGCCCGAATATTATCTTCTTGTGGATTTTCGTGATTACTATTGTCATTATCTGTTTGAATGTCATCATCATTCGCCAAATTAGATACTTCATCACTAATATCTTCATCATTTTGAAGCAAATTTAGCTTCTCAAGCATGTCTAAATTATAGATTTAAAGAGTAAAAATAATTTTTTTACCGATTAGTTGAAAATTTTTTCCTAAACGTTTTGCAACGCAACGAGTATCGGCTCGGCAAATACCACATGTTATTCGTACTTTTCCTTTGCCCAATTTAAGGACACAAATTCTACAAAAAGAATGCCCACAATTTAATGTGATAGGGGCCTTCTTAATTTTGCTATAAGTTTCAAAACAAATTCCGCAATTAATTCCTTCTAAAACAGTGTTTGACGTCGATGTAGCACTAGTCATAGAAGTTGTATTAACTGGCAAAACATTCGCATCTATTTTTGTGTCATCCATGGAATTACTTGATTTTTTAATAAAACGGGATTTTCTATCTTCATTCATCTAGTTTCTGAGACGATATCTAGAAAGTTCGAACCTAGGCGGACATAGCGTTAAACGGTTCGAGTGCACTCTAATTTGAATTTATTTATTGAGATTAACGAATGGGAAAATTTTTAAAAGTCATTTCGAGTCAAAATTCTGATTGAAACTAAAACCCGGTTTTACGTTGATTTTTTGAATTTTCTATCCTGTCTAAAACACCCTAGATAATTTTTCTCGCCAAAATGTCCATCTGACCTATGTATTCCAGTATGAAGAGCATTTCTAGCATAGTTTCGAAAAAATCCGAGTAACTTCGATTTGTTGAGCCTTTTTACATGGCCACCGTAGAGGGAGGCGTCGAAAATTTTTTTATCGAATTTCGAAATCACGCTAGAATGTCCTCCATATTGGAACACATAGGCCAGATACAAATTTTGGCCGAAAAAATTATCTAGGTTGTTTTAGACAGGTTAAAATATTAAAAAATCAACGTAAAATCGGGTTTTTTAGCTTCAAACAAGGATTTCAATTTTTGGAGACTAGAATATTAATTAGAAATGATTTTTAAAAATTTTCCCATTCGTTAATCTTACTAAATAAATTCAAATTTAACACTATGTCCACCTAGGTTCGTCTCTTATAATCTCTTAAATTTTCTTTAATAATAATACAGTTGTCTAGTTTCTCTATTCTTGAGCAGAGAAAATATTTAAAAGCAAGTATATAAATTGCCATGCTTTTCAACGTGTAATGTATTCTTTTTAATGCTTAGATGAAATTTATTTTTTCATAGATGATTCATGATTGACAGGTTTTCAGTTTCATAATTCATTCATTTATGACAGTTTCAAGGCGGCGTTTGTTTTTGAATATTTATATATATATTGTGCCGCCCGATCTTGAATTTCGCCCGATTCAGAATTGCGCGCCCGATCTTGAACGAAATCAAATCGGGCGCCCGACCTTGAACGAACAATCTAATTTTCGTTCAAGATCGGGCTCCCGATTCTGAATAGGACGAAATTCAAGATCGGGCGCAGCATATATAAACCAGGGTTGTCGTGGCTCATAAAAATTATCGAGTTCGAATTTATCGAGTGTCAAAAATATCGAGTTCGAGTTTAGTATGTTTATTTTTTACATTAAAAATTAATGATCTATAATGTGATTTCCTAATGGTCCCCCTTATGTTTTTGGCCAAAATTTGTGAATAATTTATAATAAAAATTGCTAAAATCGAAAAAATTGGTCAAAATCGAAAAGTATACCAAAGTTGACAAATTTGACCAAAAGCGAAAAAATTGCCAAAATCGAAAAAGATTGATTCAATTGAAAAATTGCCAAAGTCGAAAAAAATTTCCATTTTTACATAAAAATGCCTATTTTTTAAAGAAAAAAAGTTGGTCATGATCACGGTAGGAGAGAGGGGGGGGGGAAGGGTAAGCCCGTGATCATGTTTGATCACAGAGGGGATAGGGGAGGGGGTCTAAAAATGTTAAATATTAGATCACATGATATGTGAATGACTCCTTCTTCAAATCTCGAAAACTCGATTATTTTTTCGAGTTCGAGTTTATCGAGTCTCAAAATAATCGAGTTTATCGAGTTCGAGTTTGCGACAACCCTGATATAAACCTTAAAAATACCCATTTAAACAATTCTTAATTAAAAAAAATTTAGTTCAGTTGTTTCATAGGTATAAAAAACTTTATTTCAAATTTATTTGAAATGTTTTATAAATTTATGAGCTCAATGCGCAAAAACAAACATCTTGTTTCCTTACAAAGATTTTTTCAATGAGTTATGCTTTTATATTTAGATTACTTATTAATCATGTCAGCACCGTTACAAAAAAATAATGATCCAACGAAGATTGATATTAATATGCAAGGTACATATAAACTAGAGTAGGGTCCGGTCAGTTAGGCTGCACACTAAACGTCTCGAACAGGTGGTTCGAGACGCTAAACTTCTCGAATTACTGTTCGAGACGTTTAGCGTCTCGAATTGAGTCTCGAACAACCTATTCGAGGCGTTTAGCGTGCAGCCTTAATTTGGCTCGATCCGGTCATCGGTTAACACTTAGAGGACCGACTGTGACATTTTGACATTACACTATTACCACCTATGCTGATTACGCACGGTGGTCCAAAATGAAAAAAAGGGAGATGGGCGAGATTTTAATAAAGGTTAACACCACTCGATTCAGCTCATCGAGACGAGTAAAACGAGGTATATATTGTTCACAAAAGAAGAAAACACACATGTTCGAGTGGTTAGTGTGAAAATTTTGCAGTTTATAGGTCGAGGTTTCAAATCCCTGCCTGAAATTAAAGTTGTCCAAATTCTTTGAAAAATTTTGCATATCTCTATTTCGGCCTCTAAAACACTTTACAATCATTTTTTGGCCATTAAACGTTTGCTGAAGCTGTATGGTAATGACGATTTTAACGTTTAAAAACGTTTTTGACAAAGAATGTCATAGCCGGTTCTCTAAGTGTTAATACGGTTTTCTCGGATCCGGTTATCGGTTCGGTTAATGAAAATCCAATCGGTTAACAGCTGTTAATTCGGGTTTCAACTTTCCTGGAAATTTATCTTGAAAATTATTCGTTGACTTTTTTCAGGGATAGTGTGAATTTATTGAAGCGAAAATCACATGAGTCAGGGTCAGAGAAATGTTTTCATGCATCGAAAATGCTCTTAATCGGTTTTTCGTATAAACTTACTCCATGATTTTTAAACAAATTCCAAAAAAGTATTCCTGATGCTGAATAAAAAAGAATGTGATGTATTAAAGTGAAAATTACCTGAATTAGGGTTAGGTTAAATTTTATATGCTTCGAAAATGCGCGCAACCGATTTCTCGCATAAAATTATCATCGGATAGTTGATTTTCAGATAAGAGGCTTTTTCCATGTTGAAATTTTGAAAAACCGTTATCTTCCGAATGACCCTAGCTCCAAATTATAATTTAGATGATACAGCGTCATTAGGCAAATCTTCCTGGTTTTCTTCTACAGCCAATATTATGCAAGATCAAAATGAAACTACAAAAGGAGCTTTTAACTATATTGATGAACGCAGGAAAAATCTTCGCCCATGGTCAGAATTTTTTAATTTATCAAAATTTGGATGTCCCGCTTTAATTGGAGCAGTTCCTCGAGTAAAAAATAATCTTGATTACTTTTTCTCAAACTATCTTTGTGTATTTATTGTACTAATGGTAAGATTTCTTATACAGGGAGGGCCAAAAAAGTGGCTTTTTGTATTTTTTGGGACCCGGAAATATAAATGAGCCCTCTAAGGGTAATTTTATGCGTGGAATCGAATACGCGCATTCCCGGAGCGTGAAAACGCTTCCCTGAACCTGATCCAGGGGAAAATGGTTTTGAAGCGAAAATGGTTATTTTTAAAGACAAAGTGAAAATTGTCGTTTTACGCAAAACAAAAAGATACGGAAAATTACTATCATAGGTCGGCAAGGTGGGGGGGGGGGG
>OZJO01029102.1:0-26816 GCA_900406225.1 Acrobeloides nanus | reverse complement strand
GTATCGGGGAAAAATTAATGGACCAATTCGTATTTTGACGGCGAATACGTCCAAAACATATATACGAATTCGTATTTGACTACGATTTCGTATTTCCAATTCGTATACGAATTCGTATTTTGACTTTTTCGCCTGTCGACGTTTTTTTGGTCGACTGTAACCTTTGGGAGTAATTTGTATTTTGGGGCCCAGTACCCCCCTGCTTGCCCATGTATGCTTGGCTCCCAGGAAAGTGTCTGGGTTGTTTTGGGCAGTGTTGGCCTATGGATGATTTGTAGAAAGATGTCCCTACTTTTCTATATGCCTTTCTATGTGTTAATAAAGCTATAACCTAGGTTACATATTCAGAGCCCTAGACCCTTTATACAAACAATGGAGCAAAATTTTTTTGCTCCATTGCCAAATAACACACTGATAGGTAGGCTTACTATTGTTTTGACATTTTGGATCAATCGTGCCATTATTTGGATTCGATCCATTAAAAACTACTAAGCAGACAGAATCCGTATCAAGTTCATCATCGCATACATAAGCTGTAGAATGAGGGCAAGGTGAATAGACTTGTGCCTCTACCGTCAAAGAATTGTACAAAACTCCCAAAAATACAACTAGGATAAGCTTATACATGACAAAAAAAGGTCTCCTCAAGCTGGAAGGTGAGGTTCACTAACTGATTCTAACAAGGAACCTATAGCCTCATTTAAACCAATTTAATTTCCCTATCAACCTCGTGAGTAGTTTCAGCTGTTCTATTGTATTCTTCATCAAAATTTTTTTGATTGTATTAAATTTTACTGGATTTTTTCGTCTATTATAATTTTGGGCTTTTATCTATTGTTTGAGTCTCTAAGCTTCTCGGAAATTTGAGATTTTAAACAAAAATATGGAATTGAAAGTAAATAAAAGCAATAAAGATCGAGAACAAAATCAAGATGTGCTTTTAAACTACAGAACAGTGAATAAAAAAGTGGATTTTTGTATTTTTGCTTCGCGAAAATTTTTTCCTTTAAAATTGACTTATCTAGAGGGTAATTGTATACGGGGAATTGAGTGCAGGCATTTTCGATCCCTGAAAATGCTTCCGATTCATAATATTACCCTAGAAAAGTGATTTCCAGATTTAAAAAATGTGGAAATGATACTTCCGCTTCAAAAACCTAATTTTTTCCTGATCAAGGAAGCATTTTCGATATTCGAAAATGCGCGCAATCGATTCCCTGCACAAAATTATCCCTATAGGGGGTGATTTTTAGAAGAATAAATTTCCGGATCCCAAAAAATCACAAAAATCCAATTTTATATGCACTGTAAATGAAAAAATAGACTCCATGAGCCGTTCCAATCCTAAGTAAAAATTATACAAGGTGTTCAAGCATGGATTCCCCGATTTGATTTCTTATCGAGGAAAAAAGATTTTTGGATATGGAATTTTATAAGTTGCTAGACACTAAAGTTATTTTTCTAACAATATTTTCATTTTTGAATAAGCCTGTGTATTAAAGCGAAAACCTGAATTTTTTCCTTGAGGAATTATCAAAAAATAACAACATCATCTTGTAGAACGCATCGAAAAACAGTAGTACCCCAATTTTCGTAAAAATCGGAGATACCATTTACGAGAAAATTTAACTCAAAGTTGGCTAAAAATGGCCAAAATTTGCATATTTACCATTAATTTATACAAGCTTCAGCCATTTTTTAGCAAACTTTGAAATGAATTTTCTCGAAAAGGATATCTCCGATTTTCACGAAAATTAGGATACTACCGTTTTTTGATGCGCTCTACAAGATAGCGTTGTTATTTTTTGGAAATTCCACAAGAAAAAATTTAAGTTTTCGCTTTAATACACAGGCTTATTCAAAAATCATGAAAATATTGTTAGAAAAATATCTTTACGTGTCTAGCACTTTACAAAAGACCGTATCCAAAAATCTTTTTTCCTCAATGAAAAATCGAATTTTCTTATCGGGGACTCATTGAACATCCTGTACTTTGTTTCTGTTGAAAAAATTTTTGAAAATTCCACAAGGACATATCTAAAAGTTTATTTTAAATAAAAAATGTGTATTTATAGGCGATTCCTCACCAAGAAAAAATTCAATAAACATGGTACAGAAGCAAGCGGCCATAAATTCACCTTGAAAAGAGAAGGTTCGACTCCCGGTGGTCAAAAGTTTGTTTTATTCATCTTTGGGGTTTGAGCTCTTTTCATAAATTTTGCGATACTTACTCCTGCAACAAAGTTGATAAACTTTTTTTCTTAGCGGAAAATCCCGTATATGTAAATGTTTTTTTTAAGTCCGTTAACGCCGCCAATGGAAAAAAGTTCGGGGGCGACGGTCAAGTGGTTCAAGGCGCCGCCCGTCCGATCTGGCAAGTTAAGCAACGTTGGACCCGCAGATTCGATCTCTCTAGGGCAAAATGTTGATTTTCAAAAAAACAATGGAGCAAAAAATTTTTGCTCCATTTTTTGTAAAAGAATTTTTTGAAAATCAAAATTTTGCCCTAGTAGAATTGAGCCTGCGGGACAATGTTGCTTAACTTGCCAGATCGGATGGGCGGGGCCTTGGCCACTTGATCATCGCCCCGGACTTTTTTCCTATTGGCGGCGAAACGGACTTTATATAGTTCTTTATTTCTTGCCAAGAGAGCAAAGACCGCATGTGCTTGGGCAATATTGAGCCTTTTGTGTTGATGTATAATAAGTGCTGGCACAAAAACCATTTTTGTTCCAAGTTGCGCAGCTAAAAAGATTGTTTTCTGCTTCATTACAAAAATCTCAAAACATACTTGCTACTTAGATCTACACAAGTTGTTGTTGATGTAATAGATGTGCCTAAAATTTGCAACTTAAATTTTGAAAAAAATTTATTTTTACTATTTACACATCCACATGTCTTAGCACAATTTGCATACATATACGCCTGCGTAGCAGGATCAAAACATCCACCCGATAAGCCGGTGCAATCGATTAAATCTGTACAATTTCCCACTTGACACAGTCCACATGTTGCCGGACAATATTTTGCTAATACTGTTTGTGCGCTAGTCTGCAAGCATTGTGTTCGGGTGAGAGTAGCACAATTAAATGGGTTTGCTAAAAAGTTGTATTAAAATAAAACTTGGTGTGAAAAACTTACGAGATGGAGCATTTTGACAATTGTATGCCGCGGTTGTACAACAAGCACCACATGTATAAGGGCATTGTGCTGCAGCTGTGGTAAATGCTAAATATGACAATTTTTAGAGCTGTGTCTTCTTATATAAAGGCTGGAAGAGGTCATGGAAGCATTTTCATGCTACGGCAAACTTGATCCGGCCAGCTAAATCCATATTCAATGGTTTTGGTGTCGTTGAAAAGCTGGTGAATTCTACTTCATATTTTGTCAATACAACTCCTAGTCAAAACTGCGTAGTTTTGGAGATAGAGCAATTTTTCTCATTTTTAGGTCATTTTTGAGGTCCAAAAAAGCACTATTTTCGATCCTATGGGTTTTTCGAGCGCACTACTTTTCTTCGCTTATTATTTACTTCTAATTAGTATCTACAATTTGAACCATCGATCGCCGGCAAAAGCGGGTTACAAAAAATAGAAAATGGAGCTTGAAAATGTTCGACAAAAATTTGAAAATTCTTTAGATTAGCGAAATTTGCCATAATTTATATATATTCGGAAAATTTATGAAAAATGGAGCATTTTTTCTTTTTACAGTAAATTCTGAATCGTTATCGTTGTCGAGATAATCGCATTTGAAGTTGACGATTTTTGGAATTGGATTTGAATTTGAATTTCCCGCCAAAATTGAAAATCAGGGTTTTGGCGGGAAATTCAAATTCAAAACCAATTCCAAAAATTGCCAACTTCAAATGCGATTATCTCGACAACGATTCAGAATTTACTGTAAAAAGAAAAAATGCTCCATTTTTCATAAATTTTCCGAATATATACAAATTATGGCAAACTTCGCTAATTTTAAAAATTTTCAAATTTTTGTCGAACCTTTTCAAGCTCCATTTTCTATTTTTTGTAACCCGCTTTTGCCGGCGATCGATGGCTCAAATTGTAGATACTGACTAGTAGTAAATAATAAGCGAAGAAACGTAGTGCGCTCGAAAAACCCATAGGATCGAAAATAGTGCTTTTTTGGACCTCAAAAATGACCTAAAAAATGAGAAAAATTGCTCTATCTCCAAAACTACGCAGTTTTGACTAGGAGTTGTATTGACAAAATATGAAGTAGAATTCACCAGCTTTCCAACGACACCAAAACCATTGGATATGGATTTAGCTATCCATTTCAAGTTTGACCTAAAGTTCAAAAGGCCGACCTGCCGTACAGAGGTACCAAAAAGTCGGATTCAAAAACGGACTTCAGATTCGTAATGCATTATCGAATGACTTACTAGCATTTTGGCATTTCGAATCAATTGATCCATTATTTGGATTTGAGGCGTTAAAAATGACTAAGCAGACAGAATCCGTATCAAGTAGATCATCGCATACATAAGCTGTAGTATGAGGGCAAGGTGAAAAGACTTGTGCCTCTACCGTCAAAGAATTGTACAAAACTCCCAAAAATATAACTAGAATGAGTTTATACATGGCTTAAAAACAGGTATGATGGGATATACCAAATGGATCCGCTAGGAACCAATGGCTTCTTATAAACTCCTTTGTTCCTTTCTTTCAAGCTCAAGAGTACTTTCAGCTGCTCTATTGTAGTCTCTTTTCTTTGTTAATGATTTCTTTAAATTCTCTTGGATTAATAACGGTTATTATTTTGTGAATATTTTCATTGTTCGAAGCTTCTAAGCTGCTAGGATTTCTGGTGATAATAAACAGATTTCGGAGCTCAAAACAAATAAAACATGATCTCGATAAAAAATTTGGGCCTTTGTTATAAATAAATCATTGTTATAATAAATTTTAGCCTTAAAAAATGGAGTATTTAATAAAATGAACTGGAGATCGAGCTCCTTTGGCGCTCTACGGAACTCGACCTCTCATTCAATTTCCAGGATATTCCAGAGCACTATAGTCGATGCTAGGATTCCATTTCTGGAGGGGCCAAAATCATATGGGTCCCCCTTTATGTTGTTTTCACGAAAAATTTATTCGAAAAAAGCTTGCTTTTTAAGCTGAAAATGCTCAAAAAATGAATATTTTTCGCAACAATTCATGAGTTTTGAAGAAAAAATGGAAATTTGTGGACATTTTTTAGTTAAAAAAAGAGAAATTTTGGCAATTTTTGGTGAAACATCATAATGGGAGGACCATTGTGATTTTTGAAAAAGTTTTCAAAGATTTTTGAGCAAAAACAAAAGGTATACCATTAGGATAATTTTTTCATTTTTCGGATTTCGGGGGGGGGGTGAAATGTGGATGTTTTTCATAGATTTCTCTTAGAATAGCATCAAAGTCGTTACTCCATGTTGAGGAGAAACGACCATCGCAGTGCGATGGTACGCCCTTGCTCCCCCCTCCAACGNTCTTAGAATAGCATCAAAGTCGTTACTCCATGTTGAGGAGAAACGACCATCGCAGTGCGATGGTACGCCCTTGCTCCCCCCTCCAACGCCGCCTATGCGTAGCACCCCCAAAAAATTTTTTGCAAAAATTTTTTTGAGGGGGTACCCTCATAAAATTGGTATCAATCATCTTCTCTTTTCATCCTCTACAACTTTAGTTTATGCATCCCGGGTTTAAATTTAATCTGCAAAAGTTAGTCCGCACGCACGCACAGAAATTACGCTTTTTATATAGGAAGATATGATGCCCATCATACCCTAAAGTACCCCCCCCCCTAAAATTTCGACTTTATGCTAGGTGGGTTCAGAAAAATTTTTGGTACCAAAAATTTTGACGACTAAAAAAAGGACCAAAAAAAACGTCTACCCTCCTCGCAAAACTGCTAGCTGCCCCCCTAAATTTAGGGGGGGGGGTCTTTAGGGTATGATGCCCATATGAAGAAATTTGTGATAAAAATTTTAATAATTTCGAACTGTGTTGTTTATTACCACGAAAATTCAGACTCCATTTCAAATTCCATTTCAAGCGTTTTCATTTTCAAGTGTTTTTTAAAGAGAAATAAAATGATATTCAAAAATGAGAAAAAATCGATTCAGCGAAGAAAATTCATATACAGTACCTGGAGACTGAGCGCCTTTGGTGCTCGGGCTCTCCTTCGGCCTCGCTTCCGAATGCTTTCTCGTTATAACTACACCATGTTGCTGCAACATAATATAAAGGAATTTTATTATTAAAAATACAAAGGGCATGTTCCGCCAAGATATAAAAATTCATCACACATAGTGCAGTGGAAAGCGTCTCCTTTTGCAAGAAAGCAAGGACACTATAGTCCATTTCCACCCATAAATAAAATAAGTCTGCTGTCGATGACCAAGTGATCCAAGGCGAGCATCATCTGAATTGACCGTGGTTCGAGTCTACCCGATGGCGATTTATTTTTACTTTATAATCGATAAAATTTTGCATGTGGGTATTTTTATACGAGTAACAAGGTGGCAATATTATTTTTTCATAAAACTTTAAGAAATATTAAAATGCCAAAAATGTAAAATTTGCATAAAAATTAAAAAATAGCGTTTCTTAAATTTTTTTGAAAAAAATCACCATCTTGTTCCTCGATAAAAATAGTCATATGCAAAATTTTTGATCGATTATAGTTATTGTAAAAATAAATCGCCGTCACGTGGACACGAAACTGAGTCCGTGGGGTTAGTCCAGATGATGCGCTCGCCTTAGACCACTTGGCCAACGACAGCGACTTTTTTATTTATGGGCGGAAATGGTTAGACGGTTGCCGCTTCATTATGGTTGATGAATTTTTTATTTTTGCAGAAAAATTATTTATAAGCTTATATAATTATGGTTGTGCGTCTTTATTTCTTGCCAATAGGTAATCCAGATAATCCAGATGAAACAGATAATCCAGAAAGCCCAGATAGTCCAGATGAAATAGAGCAAAGACCGCATGTGCTTGAACAATATTGAGCCTTTTGTGCTGATGTATAATAAGTGCTGGCACAAAAACCATTTCTGTTCCAAGTTGCGCAGCTAAAAAAAGTTTTTTCTCTTTTACCCAAAATTTTTGAAACATACTTGCTATTTGTATCAATACAAGTTGTAGGGAATGAAGTAGCAAATGATCCAGATCCTAAAATTTACTTTAAATTTGAAAAAGTATGGGTGTAATTTAACCATATGGACATCCACAAGTCTTAGCACAATTTGCATACATATACGCCTGCGTAGCAGGGTCAAAACATCCACCCGATAAGCCGGTGCAATCGATTACATCTGAACAATTTCCCACTTTACACAGTCCACATGTTGCTGGGCAATATTGGGCTAATACTGATTGTGCGCCAGTCTGCAAGCATTGTGTTCGGGTGAGAGTAGCACAATTAAATGGGTTTGCTAAAATATTGTACTATACATGGGCAAGAGGGGGGAGGATACTGTACCCCCCTAATTCGTCGTATCGGGGAAAAATTAATGGACCAATTCGTATTTGGGAAGCCGCCCAGACTGAATTCGTTGCGAAAATTCGTATACGAGTTCATAAATCGAAAACGAATTCGTTTTTTTCTAAAATCACAGAATTAAATAATTTTTTACCTGTCGACGTTTTTTTGGTCGACAGTAACCTTTGGGACCAATTCGTATTTGGGGGCCCAGTACCCCCTGCTTGTCCATGTATATGTTGTACTAAATGAAGCCCATTATGTAAAGACCTTACGAGATGGGGCATTTTCACAATTGTATGCGGGAGTTGTACAACAAGAACCACATGTATAAGGACATTGTGCTGCAGCTGTGGTAAATGCTAAAATGAGAATTTTACAGTTGTATTAGCCATATAGTTGACGAAATTTGAAAAAAAAGTTTCGCAAATGTGCGGATTCAAACTTATGTTATAAGAACATCAAGATCGAATGAAAAACGACAAGCTAGCCACTAGGCTATGAATACACGCACTTTTTTCAAGTTTTGACNATGTATAAGGACATTGTGCTGCAGCTGTGGTAAATGTAGCATTTTGGCATTTTGAATCAATCGAGCCATTATTTGGATTCGATGCATTAAAAATTACTAAGCAGACAGATTCAGTATCAAGTACATCATCGCATACATAAGCTGTAGTATGAGGGCAAGGTGAAAAGGCTTGTGCCTCTACCGATAAAGAATTGTACAAAACTCCCAAAAATAAAACTAGAATAAGCTTGTACATGGGAAAAAGCTTTCCTAAACTGGAATGATGGGGTATATTAAAATGATTCCGGTAGGAACCAACCGTTTCTTATAAACTCCTAAAAATCCGGAAGGAACCAACAGCTTCTTAGAAACTCTTTGTTTTCTTCGTTTAAAGCTCATGTACTTTCAGCTGCTCTATTGTAGTCTCTTTTCTTTGTTAAAGATTTCCTCAAATTCTTTGGGATTAACAGTGGTTATTATTTGGCTATTTTTCCATTGTTGGAAGCTTCTAAGCTCCAGGATTCCTGGTAATAATAAACAGATTTCGAAGCTAAAACAAATAGAGACGTGATCTTGATCAAAATTTGGGCCATTGTTAGAAATAATTCATTAATATGAATCGGGCCATTGTTAAAATATAATACAGAGTGTCTCCGAAAAATAGAAAATTACGTAGAAAATGAATAGAAAATTTGATTTGCTACGTTTAAAAAAAGGAATTAGGGCAAAAGACAAAATTTTATCCGAGAAAATGCAATTTTTCTGCCAACATAAAAATCACAAAATTGCCTTTGTTCTGAAACACCCTGTGATTTTAGCTCAAAAATTTATTTTAAAAATGACGTATTTATTTTAAAAAAATACAAGAATATAAAAAACCCCAAATTTTATATAAAAAAGGTAGTTATACAGTAGCGGCAAAAGACCTTTGTACCTTCATTTCTACATATTTTCTTTATAAATTTTGATTGAATTTGATCAATTTTGACTTATAATATTTTTTTATAGATAAAAAATGCCAGGAAAATATAAATCAGAAGAAATTCGAAAACTAATTGTCGAAGCAAAGATAAAAGGAGAATTAGGAAAAGACATTGCAGCTCGATTCCATGTGCGATGGTTCCGGCATCCAAGAGTCAGCATTCCGGTTATGAAGTGGCCAAGCCAGAGCCCTGATCTCAACCCCATCGAGCACCTGTGGGAGATCTTGAAGCGCCGGGTCGCCGGAAGGAAGTTTAGCAACAAAAACGAGCTTTTTCGCGCACTTCAAGAAGAATGGCACCGTATTCCGGTGGATACCCTAAGAGGCCTTGTGGAGTCGATGCCGCGTCGTATGAAGGCCGTTATCAAGGCGAAGGGATATCCAACCAAATATTAGGCTATTTTCTTGTATTTTTGTTGTGTTTCTGTTGTTTATTTATTGAAAAGTTACTATAAAGTTTAAAAATAAAGTTTAAAGAGCATTTTTTTTCCTTCAGGTACAAAGGTTTTTTGCCGCTACTGTATTTGATAATCACCCAGCACGGCCTCCTGTCTCGAGATGATGACGATGTGGATAATACCAAGAAAACCTAAATTTTTTAACTTATCATAGAGTATTCTTGTTTGTCTTAAGCTTACACTTATGGCATAAGTGTAATTAAGAAATATATAAACTTAAAAGACCAATCCTAGCGGAAAAAGTTGCCCTTTTTGATATTCGGAAAGTTCATGAAAAATCGAGCATTTTTTGTTTTCACGGAATCGCTAATGGTTTCGAGATAATCGCGTGTGAAGTTGGAGATTTTGGAAATTCAATTTAAATACATATCCTTTCCCTGAATCAGGGTCAAGAAAGCGTTTTCAAGGTTCGGGAATGCGCGCAATCGATTCCCCGCCTAGAAAAACCTAAAAATCGACTGTTTTCTCATAAAAATCCGAAAATGTTTGATTTTCGCTTCAATACACCCACCCCATTCCCTGAATCAGGGTCAAGGAAGCATTTTCACGTTTCGAGAATGCGCACAATCGGTTTTTCGCATGATTTTACTCCTATATAGGTTGTTTTGGCAAAAATTTTTTTCAGAGAATGACCCCCAAATGGGTCCCCCCTTTAAGAATGTGAAAAAATTGTTTAAAAATTAATTTTTTAAATGAAAACAGTAATTTTTCTAATATGTAAATTTTAAAGAAGTCCTTTAGAAGTTGTTAAGAATTCTCTTTCCTGCAACCTAAAAAAGACCGCAACAAAAAATCTTTTAAAGAAGCTAAGATATCATCAAAATAGTGATGTTTCCTACCTGCTGAAACACCCTGTACTCCTTTATACTTTTGCCAAAAACATTTGGAAAAAGTTGAATGAATATTGTTATAATAAATTTTAACTACAAAAATTAAATTAAAACTGGTGTATTTATTTAAAAAAATACAAAATATATAAAAAAAACCCAAAAACGATTTTTGTGTAAAAGATTGTCAATTATCCAGCACGACCTCCTGTCTCGAGATGGTGTCTATGGTGATGATACCAAGAAAACCTAAATTTTTAGGAGTTTTTCATGTGTTTTTTTGTTTGACTAAAGCTTACAACAGCATAAATGGGAGAGACTGCCAAGGAAACTGTCCCAACTTGGTTTTCCCCATTTCGGTCAAACATACGCCAATTTTTACACATGGAGGGGTAGTACAAAGCCAATAAAATTTTTTCCTTCCTACACCCCCTATGATGAGATATATCATCGATAGGGCCCAAAATTTTCGCGGCTTTTACTATCCCTACTATGGGTAAAAAATTGGCATATGTTTGAGCAAAATCGGAGAAATCAAGTTGGAACAGTTTCCTTGTGAGGCTTACCACGGCATAAATGGGTTATGGGACCAATTATTCCAGCATATGCACATGTGTACAAACAGTCCCTCAAAAGTTCGATCCCCTAGAGCGCGAGAAAATACCCCTTGGACACCCAAGATAATTTTTTCAAAAAAATTTAGCTATAACAGGGATTAATTTTAAAAAAGCATTAGTAATAACTAATACATTTTTAACGAGTCGCTCAGGAGTGCTGCTCGGAGTCACAGCTCCCGAGCGCGGAGCGCTGCTCCCGGTATTTTTTAGTAAAAATTGAATTTTAAAAAGGCTGGAAAATAGCCTTATGCACAATTTCCTGCACTCGACTCCTCGTGCACGAGACCAATCACGCGCGATTTCTCACCAAAAATGATTATTTTTGATTAATTTTTTGGAGTAAAAAATCACAAGAGCTACACTTCCCTGACCGAGTTCACGATCAGCCTTCAGGTTTAAAATGGATCTCTGATCACCTCGCCTTTTATTCTAACCTTCCGATCTCCGGTCAGAATTTCAATTTTTTCCGCATTTTTCTCCCATTCAAATTTTACATCCCTTTGAATACTCGGGCTTTTTAAACGTCGGCTTTTTGCGTGCCGACAGCGTGTTCCACGTTAGATCGGAAGAGCGGTTCAGCAGGAATGCCGAGACCGATCTCGTATGCCGTCTTCTGCTTGAAAAANTATTTCTTTTTTTTCAAAAATTTTCTTTCTTGCAAAGGTTTGGAAAAATTATTTTAGGATAATTTTTCCCAACCTTTACCCTATCTTACATTGGGTTAGATGTTTAAAAACTCATTTTGTTAATGCCAATCCTGCCCACACCCAAAATGGGGGGAGGAGAGCTGGGGGAGGGTTGGGGTTTTGGACAGAAGATAGGTTTGTACACGTGTGTATTCATTTTGAATAGTTTTTAGATTATTTAAACGAAAACATGAATCAGAATTTTCGTTTCATTAGTCAAAAGTTTTAACTTACCCTTGATAATTATTATACCATCCCCATTGACCAACAACTGCTAATACATATAGCAAAAGAATGTATAATATAAAAAGAAGTGTTGAAGAATTCATTCTTTATTAATTCTATTTGTGAGAATGGAACAAATAAACAAACAATACGTTTTGATGAATTTTTGTCAAAGAGGGGTTATTGATTAGAGAATTGTGTTCAAACCAGTACACCTTCAGGCAAAACGCTAGACTGCGTTCCCGTCTTATTGGAATTGTTTATGACGAAATGAGACCAAATTGGCAAATGATCAACATCACAAGGGAAAATTGGTTGTTTATAAAAATGAGAGGTCATCGAATCGAAATTAGAGATCATCGGTTCGATCATCGAACCGAACCGAGTCGCAACGAGATCGATGATTTTATCTAAACTAATGAACCGTTTCCTAACCGACTGGTACGAACTGTTCATTTGTACTGTTCATTTTCTTGAAATTCTTTTTTCGTTTCATGAAAAACATTTTTAAAATTCGAGCCTAGCGGAATCGAACCTCGCACCTACATGATGAAGACCGACCTCCTAGCCACTTAGCTATACAGCCACAATTTTTGTGGCTTTCGAAAAAAAAATTCATAATTTTCTATGAAATAAAAATAAATTTATTTTGTATAAATATCACTCAGATTTTTTGAAATAAAGCCGATTCGATTTCATGCCTCACATTTGTTGGCAATGAGCGGAGTATTTTTTCAATTCTTGTATACTTTTCACTGGCTGTAAGTTCATCATGTGTGGCAATCTCGGCAAGTTTTCTATCAGCTTCTCTTGCAGCTGGAGAAAATTTTTCATACGCAGCTTTATGTGCTGCGGCGGATGCTTCTTGATGTCGGAGGCGCTCTTCTTGGAATTCTACCCATCTTGACTAAAGTTAAGAGATAAAAACTTTTTTATAATATAAATTGATATTTTCGTTTTAGATCCAATCCAGGCCCATCCAGCCTGTTTATTTGAATGCCTTTATACCCCTTTTGACCTCTGGGGATATAACCAATGGCGTAGGCAGAAGGGTCGGCTAGAAGGCACTTCCTCAAAAGGCCGATTTTTCCCAATAAACATAAGGGGGGCCCTTATGTATAGAGATTTTTTAAATTTGGACCCACTAAGGGGGGGGGGCACCTGCCCCCTTACCTACGTCACTGGATCCGATTCTTTCCGTTCAAGATTAATTTTGCCCCATTTGCTTTTGCGCCATCGTCGCCGAACTTTTTCGATTTCTTGCCACAAAATCCTGTATAATTTCAAAATATACTTGAATATCATCAGGTTGATTTTCTACCCATTCTTCTACGGCTTGATCAATTTGCTTGTCGTTTAAATCATGCGCATTGCTGATCAAATTATGAAATGAAGCAATAACTTTATCAGGGGCACCTTCTAGAAATGGTGGTACTGGTGGGCCAGGCAAATTTCGAACTACTGGCAAAGCAAAGCATGAAGTTGAAATTAGCAGAACTATTAACAAAATTTTCATCTTTTTAATCATGTCACTAATTTGAACAAAACTCTGCACCTGAACAAGGATTATTTTCTAAGGTCTTTGGCCCATGAAAGACTATTTATAAACCTGTTTGTTATGGCATTTTTAATATGGGTGTTCATCTATCATTCTATCAAACATTAGTAAGAATGGTATAGAAAGACGTCAATGATGTGATGTGAAAAATAAGAAGTTGAAAATACATAAGAGTACAAAAATCACAAAATCAGTTCTGAAAACTCATGATTGGAATATTCCCAGGGCCCGTATTCTGAAAAGTGGGTAAAGATAAGGATAAAGATAACTAATTTATCCATATTCTGAGATAACGATAAAAATTTTCGAAATCCCTTGATCCTAACATTGTCAAAAATTACTTTGAAGTTTTCAAAGGTGATTTTCTTTACCTTAACAAAATGTTAGAAATTTAATTTTTGTATGAAAATACAGAGCTTTAGTCCCTCTAACACATGCAAAAAACCGTATATAAAAATTATTTAACAGTGGCAAGATATTTGACTTTGAAGTTGATAGTCAAAAAATGAGGCAAAAACAAAATGACGCACCCGGGAAGCGAACCTTCGACCTTCTGGCTGCTAGTCTAACGCGCTAACCACTACACCATGTGGTCGATTTTCTTCTCTTTACCACTACACTTTGTGGTAATGGTGTAGTGGTTAGCGCGTTAGACTAGCAGTCAGAAGGTCAAGAGTTCGATTCCCGGGTGCGTCATTTTGTTTTTGCCTCATTTTTTGACTATCAACATCAAAGTCAAATATCTCGCCACTGTTAAATAATTTTTATATACTTTTTTTGCATGTGTTAGAAGGACTAAAGCTCTGTATTTTCATGCAAAAATTAAATTTCTAACATTTTGTTAAGGTGAAGAAAATCGACTTTGAAAACTTCAAAGTAATTTTTGACAATGTTAGGATCAACGGATTTCGAAAATTTTTATCAACACTTATTCGGCCATTGTTCAGCTACAATTTAAAAAAGACCGCATAGAAATTCGTTAGAGGGGCTGCGAGAACGACTAAAAACATTGATATTGCAGACCAAAATGAACGCTCTGTATTTTTCTTGCTGGATATGAACCCCACGGCGGTTTTTAATAATCCATATAAGCGCTTGTGTTCGTTCGTGTGCAATGTGATTTTTTTTATTGTGAACTCCAAATCGTTACCAACCTATATCATGTAGAGGGTAGTGAGAGGAGCAAAATGAGGGGTCGATCATGGGTCCACCCCCTACGGTTAGGGGGGTACCCTCTTTTCCTTAAAGGGGGGGGGTGAAAAAAAGGACTATGCTCAAATTTTTTTTTATCAAAACAGCCTATATAGGGGTAAAATCATGCTAAAAATCGATTGAGCGCATTCCAGAAGCGTGAAATGCTTCCTTGACCCTGATTCAGGGAAAATATAGATTTTTCGACCTTTTTTATACTAGTACTTGGTTTGAAGAGATGGTGGTATGGAATACAGAGCCTTTTCCAAGGGCGATGCTAGCCATTCTCTTCTTTCAAGCCAGCGTCCATGATCAAGGAACCTTTTCACGACGAGACCAATAGTTGCGAATGTAGTGGACGTAGTTGCGTGGAGAACGAGTAATCGGCTGCTTGGAGACAGATAATGTCGGTCGTCTTCTTGTCGCGTTCAGCTCACCCCATAACCAACGAATGGTAGGGGAGTCTCCAGGGGCACCACTAGAAGGAACGACTTTTTTGCTAAAATTGGATTTGTCTGACCCAAAATTTTTGCTAAAATGGGATTGATCTGACCCAAAAATGATTGCAAAGTGTCTTAAAGACTAAAAAATGCAACATTTTTTGGACAACTTTAAATTCGAAGCCGGATTCGAACTCTATAAACTGCAAATCTGACACTTTAGCCATTCGACCATGGGCTTGGGATAGAAAACCAATGTTATGGTATTTGTTCTACTCGTCTCGGCGAGCTGAGTCGAAAGTCATGACTTGTTTTTAAAATTTCGAATTTTCTTCAATCTGAGCCCAAAAAACCCGTCGTGATCCAAGACGCCATGTTGAAAAACATCACCTGTTCAAAATGTCAATTCACATTTTAAAATCTTTTTCATTTTGTTGATTTTTAAAGTTTTTTAAATTTGGTGCAAAGATGGGCTATCATGATTCACAGGATAAAATTTATCAAATTTTTGTCTGCTATTCGAAAATCTAGGAGAATATACAAATAAAACCGGGGCGGATGTTCAAAATGCATATTTATTTTTCACAGTTAATTAAATAACCATTTACGTATGGACGTGCCAATCTTTTGACGATTAGCACAAAGCCCTTTGAATTTGATGCTTTGAACAATAGAATTTGAGGTTCAATGCCTGGAAAAGGCAAATAAAACTGGCCATCTAAAAGATCAGCGACAAATTGTGGATATAAGTATAGGCACAAATTCGTTTCAATATTTCATATAGGCTTTAGGAATATCATCAATCATGAATTTTATGATTTTCTTGTCGGCTTTAATCTTTGTTATTTTCCACATTCAATGTTCAGAAGCATGTGTTGATGCCAGTGCTAGGTATAGACAATAACAAATTTTTATAGAAAAAATAATATCACCATCGTGTTCCTCGCATAAAAATACTAGAATACAAAATTTTTCATTAATTTTGTATACTTCATAAAAGAAATCGCCCCTAGCGGGATTGAACCACTCTTTCAGTCCGGGCGTCTGGCTTTCTAACCACTTGACTATGGGTCAAAATTTTGAAACGGAAACAGAACGAACATTTTTCGACTTTTTCTAAAGAGCAAAATATATTTAAATATATTACAGTTGTCCAACATGGGTATCTAATGGATTTTGCACTAATACTTTCTATACAACAGCCCAAAGATGCCAATATTGCCCAGCTAGTTGCAGCAGTCTTGGATGCTGTTCAAGTTCTGGTGGTACGGGTGGTACTGGTACTGGAACTTGCATTAACGCTGATTCTAGGTAGATTCTCAGTAAAATTCATAAAAATTTATCGATTTTTATTAAATTATAGCTGTACTACTTGGGTGTCTAATGGCTTTTGTACAAATACATTTTACACTGTAGCTCAAAGATGCCAATATTGCGCCTCTAGTTGTAGCAGTCTTGGTTGCTGTTCAAGCTCTGGAACCAGTTGTACTGATGCTGATTCTAGGTAGATTTCTCAAGGCCTCTTGGTGACATCTTTAGACCCTTCCCCAATGAAAAAAAAGAAATTTTAAAAACGAGTCATGCCGACTTAGCTTACCGAGACGAGTAGAACGAATAACATTAGGTTTTCCATCTCGAGCCCATGGCCTAGTGGCTAAAGTGACAGATTTGCAGTTATAGGCTCGGGTTCGAACCCCGCTTCGAATTTAAAGTTGTCTAAGTTCCATAAAAAATGTTCGCATATCTCTATCTCTCAGACACTTTGCGTAAAATAAGAAGTGGTCCAGCAACTACTTTATGCTTTTTCGTCAATTTCGGCTCTCTGAGAAGAGGGGGGTATGTGCTGATCCCACCTTTGCCCACGTATGAACGCCATTGATCAATTTATAATTCATTTGAGGTTCAATAATCACTCTTTAAAATTTAGATGCACTACCTGGGTTTCAAATGGCTTCTGTAGCAGCACTTTTTATACAGCAGCCCAAAAATGCCAATACTGTGCAAATTCCTGCAATATGTGCAGTTCTTGTGCATCTGCGGCTACAACTGAAGTAGCAGGCGGAACAACAGCTGCTGGTGAAACAGTTGCTGGTGCAACAACCGAATCTGGTATGTCAACCACTTAACCATGATATGTTGAATATTTAAATAAGCAAAATACGAATTTATTGTAACAAAAAATTTTTTAAATAAATTTGAATTGCATGAAATTTACATAAAAGATTTATGCGCTTGTTTAACGTTTGCCGGCTGGTGCAGCGGTTGAGTCCGTTGGTGGAGCACCAGTGGCTGCGGCTCCATTGGATGCAGGTGCTCCGGTTGAGCCAGTTACTGGAGCGGCGCTTGAAGAAGAACCATTGGATGCACCACCTGTTGAGCCAGTTGCATCAGTTGGTGGTCTTGAGCGGTGTTCTTCTAAGCTACCGCTGCTGCTTTGACTATGGTTTCTATGGCCTTGACCTCCTCGACCTCTTCTTCCATCATGTCCACGTCCTTCTCCATTATCTCCACGTCCACCAAATGGTCCATGCCTACCGAACGGTCCACGTTCAGGTTGGCCACCTTCTGATCTACCAGGTTCACCACGTCCACCGAGTCCACCAGGTCCAGGTTGTCTTGGTCCTATAAATAAAATTAATTACACTTATAAAGATTGAATTTGTACACTTAAGGGTAAATTTTGCAAAACTCTCTTTCTTTGTGCGCATAAATCTTTTTATTTCAAGAAGCAACTATTTAGACTCATAGCCAGAGACTCTTCGATTCCACGTTGAAAGTGGTGGATGAAAAGAAAAAGACCCCAGATAGCATGATAACAAATAGTTCCCAAATTTCCAAAATCGATGTTCGGTGACTCCAGGAAATCGATACTCCGCTACAAAAAATGCACGGTGGCACTAAAATTCTCTGTGCCCATTCAAATTTCCTAATTTAAAAAAATTTTGGTAGTCACCAAATTCGTCTACTTGGTTGTACCCGTTCCCCAGTGGCGTAGAGAGAAGGGTCAGTTATGACGGAGCATTTACCCAAAAAGGCTAATTTTTCCTAAAAACATCAGAGGGATCCTTATATTGTTTTTTAAAATTTTGGCCCAATAGGGGGCACCTCCCTGCCCACTTGCCTAGCCACTGCCTTTCCCCCAAATGGATGAAGGGAGCCAAGAGCGTAGGCAGAATTTTGAGACCGGGGATAAACTTTCAAACTTTTAAAAATCCGACAAATCCATGAAAAACATAGGGGCCATTAAGTTTATATATTTTTGTCGCGGCTTCGTTGCGACAGAGAGCTTCAGCCCCTAGCACCTCGAAATTTCAACGGAAATTTCCGCTGTTGTGCATACGAAAAAAACGAAACTTTCACGATAGTGGGAATTCCCAAAATTCAAATTTCCGTGGAAATAAAATTTCCTTCGTTGTAAATACAGCCTCTGGCCCTTGAGGTGTATTATTAACATAAACTGGGATTTTTCTTCTCTCACCGAGCCCTATCGATTAGTATAGGCCGTGACGGAATTGGACTTAAGGTGACGGAGATATCACAGACAAACAGACAGACACACATAACGCGTTTTATATAAAAGGATTTGGGGTTGGATCTAGAAAATTTTAGTTAGAATATACCTCTAGTTGACTGTCCCAAAGCAATTGCTACGACAACGAGCAATATAACAATTGACAAAAGCTTCATAATCGGTTAATCGAAGAAAATATTTTGAGTGTGTCGCTTGATGCCTTCCTCTCCTTTTAAGCAAAATTTTATGTCGGACAATGTTTGGCTATCCTTGACGCAAGCTTGTACAACAAACTTCACGTGAAAGTCCACGCTGTTTTCGATTATCATCAAAAAAATTTTAAATTCTAATGTTTTTCTTCTAGAAAACTATTATAGCTTAATGTCATAGGATTTTTATGCAAAAATAAATACCATGCCTTATACAAATATTTATTTTTAAAAGATCTTTTTGAATTTGATACGTCACAAAGGACTTGATCATGATCATAGACAAGCATAATGTGTAGCTTTATTGTGATCGGCATAGCCATTTTGGGTCCAAATAAGTAGGATGTGAACATTACGTACAGTTTATTATTTTCTGCAGAATTTGGAATAGAATCCAACGTATGATGTGAAACCTGTTAGTTTTATCTAAACAAACAGGTCCACGAGCCTCCGAGTATATTTCCTCCGAGACGGCAGAATTTGGAATAGAATTTAGAATAGAAGCCAACGTATGATGTGGAACCTGTTAGTGATGTATGACCTCTTAGTTTATCTAAACGAGCAGGTCCGCAAGCCTCCGAATATATTTTTAAACCATTTGTATAATCAAAAACAAATTTTAAATCAATTTTAGAATCAATAACAATTTTTTAAGACCAAATTTAGATTAGAAAACAATTTTTTTAAAGTCATATAGACAAGAAAACAATTTTTAAATTTTATTATATTTTTATATCATAACATCTTTTATTGCTTTTTTAAAATTTAAAAAAAGACGCATCTTGTTTAACTCTATGAGACGAATAAAATGACATAAAAATTATCCAATTTGAACATTGTTTTGGATTATTGAAACTAAAACCCTGATGAATCAGGGTTTTCGTTTCAATAATCCAAAACAATGTTCAAATTATTGTTCGATAAGTATTGTCACCCAAAAATAAATGTAAATTCGGCATTTTTCGCTCTTTTTCGTTGAAATTTTTTTCAGTATTATGCAAAAATGCATGCTGAATACAATCCAATCAGTCTTTTTGAACGTAACTCATGTTTTCGTGTCAATATACAGACTTTTTCAAAAAACGGGGGTTTTTCAATGGTGCAAATCAATTTTAAAATGTCGATATTTGGCTATAGAAGTCGATTTTTGACGAAATTTTCTACCGTACTAGGATTTTTCTAGTCGGGAAATCGATTGCATGCATTGCCTAGACATGAAAATGCTTACCTGATCCTGATTCAGGGAATTTTCTTGGATTTT
The DNA here is from genome assembly GCA_900406225.1 of Acrobeloides nanus. Taxonomy (NCBI): domain Eukaryota; kingdom Metazoa; phylum Nematoda; class Chromadorea; order Rhabditida; family Cephalobidae; genus Acrobeloides; species Acrobeloides nanus. Next base: position 6,851 of record OZJO01029102.1, on the reverse strand, counting down.
TTCGAAATCAAGCTAGAAATGTTTCTCATGTTGACGAAGACATAGTCCAAATAGAAATTTTGGACAAAAAATTTATCTAGGGTGTTTTAGACAGATTAGAATAGGGCTTCTATATCGTCACTAATTAGTGACTTTTGTCACTATTTTGAGCATTGAGTCCATAGGTTACCAAAGAGGAGGGGGTACAGTACCCCCCTCACCACTCATCCTCGGATCTTCCGCCTTTATAGTCATTCATCCATCCATCATGAGGGTTCGTGTACCCTCCCCCNCAACAAAAACGCCGTCTATTTTTTTTGAATGCATTATTTTTTTATCATGTACCCCCCCCCCCTGAAAGGCCATTCATCCATCCTGAGGGTCCGGTGTATCCCCCTACTGGTAAACTATGATTGAGTCAATATTTTGAACAATTTTGTCAATGCTTTCTCACTACTTTAAACAATTTTTGTCACTAATCGGAGATGGACATATGCAAGCTCTAGGTTATAAAATTCAAAAATTAACGTAAAATCAGGTTTTTGACTTTCAAACGAAGTTTTACATTTTTACTAGAAGTGGAATTTTCTCGGGATGACTCTTAAAAATTTTTTCATGCGCTAATCTCACTAAATAAATTCAACTTGAAGCCCGCTCGAACTGGTTATCACTTGTCGCCTGGGACTTTCGAGTGTTTAAGAAATCGTCTCTTAAAAACAAATGGACGCAAATTGGGCTCAAGTTGGACTTGAAATGGACGCAAGTTTTACTCGAACTAGCGACCTTTGATGCTTTGCGATAAATTGTCCTATCGCCTTATCGGGGATACCAATTTCAACCGGGTACTACTATTGGAAAATTTTCAGTGGTTCAAGCATAAGGCTTTATTTGTGATCGTTGAAGCCATTTTGATTCCAAATGACTATGATGTGCACTTTGAGGCACTGATCATTATTGTCGGCGGAATTTGAAATGCAGGCAAAGGTTAGGACGTGGAACTGTAAATATAATTTTCAAAACGAACAGGCTCGAGCGATTCGGAGAATTTTTTTGGTTCCCTGATTACAATGGTTGATAGATTTTTACCCATAAATTGGAAACAAAGCTCGGAAACGCCTGTGGCGCATCCGAGCGGTGATCCCAAGTGGAGCTTCTGAGCTCTTCTATACCCTAGAGTAGAAAATTGATAGTAGTATATACCCAAAGGTATATCCGTTTTTCACTAAAAATGAAAAAATTTTTGTCTTCAATAATATTGGTGTGCACTTTGAGGTTTTGAAAAACCGAAAAAAGTCGAAACCGGAACTAAAACCGTTCTAGAAAAACCGAAATCGATCCATTTTCTATCGGTTTCCTAACTCTAGATCACACCTTCAAAAGTTAGTCTGGTCAGACGCACGCACATACATTACACATTTTATATAAGAAGATTTAAGGCCAAATCTCAAATTTCGGTCAGTTTAAATCTGTTTATATGAGCTCAAATATTTCAGACACTTCTCGTGAAACAGGATTATTCAAAAAAAATTTTTATTCTTTAAACATCTTGTACATAATGGACATCACTTAGGTGAATTTTCAACGAGGCTCCCGGAAGTTCATAAATAAGCATGAAATAGAACAAACTGTTGAGCCCAACTAGAATGTATTCTGCTAGTGAAAATGCCACATACGCTAAAAATTGTTTCTAATACATTTTTCAAAATCAATAATTCTACCCCATGGAATACAAAAAGTTGCATAAGTTATATAAGTAAAACCCGTAGAAATCGATAATGGCGCAGATATTATAAGCATTAGTCGCTTGACATGGAATGTTTTATTGAGCTAAACAATTAAATTTTTTTCTTCTCTTGAAAAATTACCATAGGGGTAAGCTCTCGTAGACCCGAATAATGTTGTAAAATACAATTGAATAGGATGTTAAAATTGAACGATACTAGCCAAATGGTATAACCAATTGCATGTATCACTAAAAATAGAAAGTTAAAAAATCATAAATATAAAAACCTATTCTTGTGTCCGTCCGCCCCGCCCGTCCTTCAAGGCATGTCCGTGCGTGCGTTCGTTCGTTCGTTCGTCCGTCCGTCCGTCCATCGATCTGTCCGTTCTTCCGTTCGCACGCTCGTCAGTCTATCATCAAGACACGTCTGCCCATCTGTCCTTCAAGGCACGTTTACTCATCCGTCCGTCCTTCAAGACGTCCGCCTGTCCATTCGTCCTTCAAGACACGTTTACCCGTCCTTCAAAATGCGTCTGCCTGCCCGTCTGTCCTTCAAGACACGCCCGTCCGTACTTCACGACACACCCACCCATCTTTAAGCGCGAAACCTCAGGAACAACGAATCGGATTGACATGCGGTCTTTTTTACAATACTTAGTAGGTAGGGGATAAGTGTGCAGGAAATAAAAAAATTTGGGGTACTCACTAAAAAAATTTAAAAATTCAATTTTTTAAGACGTTTAGGAGCCGTTAGGTACGTTCCATGCACCGGCCCTGTCGGCTCAACGTTGCTTTACTTTCCAGAACGAACGGTCGGGTTTCCTATCTACTGCGCTACTTTGGTATATGTATTTTTCTGTCTCGCCATGTAAAGGGTTTTAATCATTTTTCCAATCTTTGAAAAACTTACAGAAATGTGATTTTATGTCAACAATTGAAACGAGAACTAATCCAAATATTTCGAATAATATCAGTCTCATATAAATCATCATGATAATTTTATACCAGAGTTCTTTTTTCGAGTCAGAAAAGCCGAATGAGAATTGTCTTTTATATATCTAAAAATTTAAAATTATTGATTTTTAAAATTTGTAATTTTAAAGTAAAAAAGTGAGTAATTTTAAACAAAGTTTAGAAATATTTATATAGTCAAGATTTGTATAACAACTAATCAAAATTTGACAAAAAAATTGTGTTTTTGTATAAAAACTTGGATTTTATCTTCCGTTTTTAACATAAATGAACCTACTATGCCATTGAAGAGTCGTGGAGGTATATGTATTACTAGTATAAATAACCAAAAGAATTTCTGCGGCTTCCATACTCCAATAGAGTAGCTGACTGGTGGTAATGGGCTAAAAATAAAAAATTATACTAAATGTGCCAAAAAAGAAATATTTTCGCATTTTTGCGCAAATTTTTAAAATTTTCACCAAAATAACCCTATATGAGGTTTTCTAAAATGACGATTTTTGATGTAAAAATGTTGTTTTTTAGTGAAAAATTGGAAAAAAATTGACTTTTTTTGTTAAAAAATCGAAATTTTAGTGAAAAATCATAATGGAGACCATTAGGCTACAAATTTTGTGCACAAACTTAAGGTGGGACCAAGGTAACTTTTTAGTTTTTCAAACATTTTACAAACATCATCTTGGTCCCCCTTATGTTTTTCGCGCTACAGGTGCTGTTATCTATTGAACACTCTTTTTAGCTGAAAATGCTCTGAAAAACGATTTTTGGCGAAAGAAGATAAATTTTGATGAAAAATGGAATTTTTTGGGCATTTTTAGTGAAATTTTGGTCATTTTGGTGAGAAATTATATTGGTAGATCATTAGGATTTTTTAATTTTTCAAAAATTCGTAATTTTCATAATTGAACAATTTCGTGAATCATAATTTTTCGTAATTGGAAAAATCGTGACTCGTAATTCCACAAAACCCTTAATTTCGTAACTCGAATTATAGTCCTTTTTTTCGTCAAAGATTTTTTTCTTCTATAAAATTTTTCCGATTGAATCAGGAATTAACAGAAGAATTGTTTATTGAAACGAAAAAAATCTTTGACGAAAAAAAGACTATACGAAATATTCCTGATTCCTATCTATTCGGCCATAAAGGCTTGATGTAGTCGGAACTTTGTTGCATGTTTCGGACGCCGTAGTAGAGATATTTTGGTGAAAATTAAAAAACTTGAAATTTTTTGATGACAAATCACGAAAAAGTTTTGACCTAAAAAGACCCAGTAAAAGGTATCAGACAATTCAATTCTCGCGGGAATAGAATCTCCATACGTAAAAAACTCTTAGGGCACAATTTTTTAAGAAAGTAAACAATGTTTTTGCTTTGTTAATTCGGCGAAAATGTTATGAACGAATTTTACACTGTATATTATTGAAATAAACTTTTTCTTAACCAATTTTTTTCGTCTAAAATTAATGGTATGTCCATCAATTTTAAAACGTTGTTCGAGATCGTTGTTTGTGGCCTGTGCAAAAATAAGGAGATTCTATTCGACTAGAGCGTGACGTAAACATCTATAATGAATGGGTCTTTGTTGATATAAATCTTTCAAATGACAATGGGAAAAAATTTCTTTGAAAATTAACTTTTGTTTGTCATCAAAGACCATTAAAGTAAAAATCAGAAGCTAGTATAGTTGAAGTGTATCACTAAACGTGAATTTTTTTCGAAAAATTTTTTAAAGGAGGAGTGAAACTCATAGCAGGATCTCCGGACGTTAATTTTTGACAAAACTCAATTTTTTAACCCCCTAAATGAATTTTTCGGAAAAGCTGATTTTCTACAAAGTTGTTCCCCGTAAAATTCTGAACAACTTTGTCTAACATCACTTTTCCCGAAAAATTATTTAAGGGGTTAAAAAATTGATTTTTGTCCAAAATTGACGTCCGGAGATTCTGCTATGAATTTCATCTCTTCTTTAAAATTTTTTCACAAGAAATGACCCCTTTAAGGGTAATTTTATGTGGGGAATCCGAATTTCGCATTCCTAAAGCATGAAAACGCTTCTTGGAATAAAAAAGCTGTTTTTGAAGGGTCATTTCTTGCGAAAAAAGTTGAAAAAAAATTTTCGAAAAAAATTCACATTAAATGCAAAGCTTCAACTATGCTAGTTCCAAAAATCTGATTTCTCGCATATAAAACCCCTTACAAGGGAACTTCAGACTGGAAAGATACGAATTTTTTCCAAAAATAGCTAAAACTGTTCCTTATGGCCTAAAATAGCAGGGAAAAATTGAATTTTGTGCTATTGAGGTCGGTTTCGGGGGTATTTTGGGCAATAAAAATGAAAAAAAAACAAATTTACTTGAGGCAAAAAGTAACTTACGAGTATGGGAATCGAACCTGGGTGGATGCTCTCTTGATAGCATGTATCAAACAAGCGTGCTAGCCACTACACCACCAAAATATCCATTCATTCCACCCAATTTAAACATCATGGACGCCTTTTTTGGCAATTTCAATTCGAAACCGACCTCAATAGCACAAAATTCAATTTTTCCCTGCTATTTTAGGCCATAAGGAACAGTTTTAGCTAGTTTTGGAAAAAATTCGTATCTTTCCAGACAGTTCTCTTGTTAGGGTTATTTTTGTGGGGGACCCTGTAAATCGCGAAAAAGTCGGAAAAAAATCGTCAGGTAAACATTGTACAATCGGTTTCTCACCTAGAAAACCCCTCTAAAGGACGTTTTAGTGAAAATTAAAAAACTTAAAAATTCGCAAAAATGCGACTTTTTGGCGCCACCCTGAGGTTTTTGCGATTTTTTGGAACACCCCAGTATTTCAGAAATTTTTACAAAATTTATTATTACTATTTATTCCTTACATATGCACATCTGGACAATGGTCTGCACTGAAATTCATAACTTTATCAAATTGAAACAAATAGCTATATGCAATTGTCATATAGCATCCAACTCCAGGCAATAAAGCTGCTAATAAACATACCGTCTTCACTGATATCTTCCCAGCTGGTTTATTATAAATTTCTGCTAAAATAGATGTGAATGTGGGCGCGGATAATTGTGGTGCTTGTATAACCTTGTTGGTTTCTGTCATCGAGGACAATGGGATTCTAGCGGCTGGTTGAAAATAAGGCGTCATTCTGGAAATTTTAAGTTCTTTTATATATCATTTTGACAAAGAGAAGAAGAAGAGACAAAACATGAAAATGTCATTGACATAAAATTTAGTCCGATGTTGATCAAAACTGGAAAAAAGGAGAGTAGGAGAAAGAGTGGCGCGAAAGAGCACTTTTGTGTTTATTGTGACCCGAAAGTTTTTCTTCTTCTAAGAATGACCTTTCCATAGGTAATTTTATGCTGGGAATCAATTGCGCGAATTCCTGAATCCTAAAAATGCTTTACTAACTTTAAAGAAAAATTCGAGCAAATGAAAAAATTGTTGCCCATGATTTCAAAAATTCAATGAGCTATCGCTCAGCCCAAACGAATTTAAAATGGACGAGATACCGGCACTAGGCCTTTGGTTACGGTTACCGGCCTTTGGTTACCATACGATTTTTCTTCAATATAAAAGTTTTTCATAAAAATTAATATTCTACAAAATTTTTTCCCATGATCTCAGGAATAACTTTTAGAACATCACTTTTCATGAAAATCCTTGTATGAAGTCGGTAACCAAAAGCCGGTAACCGTGTTTGGTAACCGTCGCCGTAACCAAAGGCCTAGTGCCGAGATATCAAGGGGTATAGACCCCAAACCTGGATTCTCGATACGTGCCTGTGTATGAATTATTTGTTTAATACCTTTGTTTTGACATGATCAATAGCCTCATAATCATTGGTCTGATTTTTCTTGTCATTTCGAACTTCTTTGAATTCATACATCACTATCATGATAAACACATTGAGCAGGACAACTGTTCCAGCCAGGTTAAACATCATAAATGTGACAGTGCTAAAATTAAGGAAATCTCTTTTCTCTACAGTTTTTGTTTATGACACACCAACTGTGCTGACATTCAAATTCTTAACAATTGATGCCTTGCCAAGAATGGCAGCGATATTTTCAAAGATCACGCCATACATAGTGTTGAAATATCTGAGCTGATCAAAAAGTAGCATGTAAATCGCAAAATTGAATGCCATCAAAAAGACGAAAAGGCAAA
>OZJO01029097.1:0-10868 GCA_900406225.1 Acrobeloides nanus | reverse complement strand
TTAGGGGGGGGGGGGGGGGGGGGGGTCCCCCGACCACGGTTTTTTAGGGTCGCCGTGGCGACAGTACCTCGCAAAAAGGGGGTAACCACTGCCCAAAAGGGATGACCACCGCGCAAATAGGGGTGACCACCGTCCAAAAGGGATGACCACCGCGCAAAAAGGATGGCGATCACCGCAAAAAAGGGGTGACTACCGCGCAAATTTCACAATTTTGGCGACCCTAAAAAAAAGTGTGCCCCTGACCCATTCACTCATGGACTCAAAATTGAAGGGGGACTACCTCATTGGGTCCCTCCCACTTTACTGACCTATGATCCCTACTCAACAAGAAAGCCCCATCTTTGTAGTCATAAAACAGCTCTCAACTACCCGGTTTATTGAGCTCTTTATATTTATACAACAAATATATTTACAAAAACAAATTATGATAACCAAGGTTTACTATCAGGGATGGGTAAATCCGCAAAATAAACGAGGGAGAGTAAATTTAGGACGTTGAAAGTTTCAAAAACGAATATCCAAATAAAGTCCAATCTATTTTCAATTACATCCCATTCTGCTTTAATCTAAAAATAAATTATGCTGTTAAAAATAATAAATTGGAATCGAATGCTACCGCGCTCGGAGGGTAGAGGAGATTTTCCGCTCTGAGTGCTTGCTCCGAAAATTTCCTCCGAGCTCTCCGCTTCGGATTCTCTGCTCCGAGCTCTTGTTCCGAGAGCTTGCTCTGAGAACTTCTTCGGCACTCCGCTTCGAGCGATAACACCCCGAGCGTTCTATTTTTAATTTTTACGAATTTTTTTAATTTTTAGCTCATTGTTTAATTTTTGATAAAAATTTTAATCATTTATATATTTTTTAGTACCGAGAAGCAGAGCGTTACGCTCTCGGAGGGGGAGAAGAAGTGAGCAAAGTTTTTGACTATAACTATTTCTTTGAATTTTTTACCCATCCGAGGACCTGGATTATTACAAAAACCTAATTTTTCTACCACTTTTTCTATTAAATGGCCCTATATATCCAATAAAAAAGTTATAGCTCGCGTTTTCAGCTTTCTAAGAACATCGAGATTGAACTTAGCCATGCTCAAAAGTTATGCTCAAAAAACTAATGTGTAAAAGTTTCAAGACTGCCCAAATTGCCTAGAGGCCAAAAATGGTATTGTTAAGGTTGCTCAAATGTATCTTTGTTTCTGTATTGCTTCTCATATTACAAACTCAGTTTTCTAATTTCACGGGGATCTCCAAAAGGTTCAAACTTTCGAGACATTGTCTCTTATTACCTCAGCTTGTCGTTCATCCACTTTATTTTTGAGTTCTCCAATAACATGTTTCCATCGATTATAATCTTTCCTAAAATATTTTTTCTCAACTAGTCAAACAAGTTTACTTACTCGGTTTTAGAAAACACCTTTTTAATAAAATTCTTTTTCCCCGCTTTATTTGGTGATTCCACTCCATTTTGAACTATCGCATTTGGACCAAATCCATTTTCTATATTCATTTTAATATCCGATCCATTCGAACTGATTGATGGCTCTCGTTTAAGATTTTTCAACGTAGAATTACTAGAGGATCTATTCAATCTCATCAAATCCTGATCTGGTTTCTTCGCTGGAAACATTCTCAAAAGAGTAACCTTGTATAGCCATTCTGGTGGCCTTACTCCAGAATGAGTCAATTTTTGAAATTGATACAATGAGGCCATTTCTAATAAAATGCAGAGGACGAAAACTATCAAGATTATCAAAATATATAAGCCTAGAATTTTGTTCATTAATCTAAAAGAAACAATCATTTACCTAATAAGGGCATTTCTTGGCTTTTTGGCAATTTATCTGAGATGATTCCTAGTAACACCATCAATGCCAAAAGAGTACCAAGACCCAAATTTGCCTTAAATTACATAATTTTCTTGTAAAATTTGTTTATTGAATCTTACCACATCACCAGGCTCATGCTCAGTGCCAGGTGCAAAAATGCCAACAATGCTTACAACGGTTATCAAAAAAGTTGGAATCACGATTACAGTAATGTAGTATGTAGAGCATCGTTTAATTTGGAACACATATGAATACTATATAAATAGCTCATTAGGCAAAACAGTGTAAGGAAGCAAGATGTTTGTTTTGTTTTTACGCGTTTTTTCTCAAAAATCGACTTTTTGACCCTCTAATGATTTTTACCGGGAAAGTAGTGTTCTACAAAGTTGTTCCCCATAAAATTTCGCGGTGAACTGACACATCGGGGTCGTTTTTTGACCGTCAAGGAAAAAAGTTATAGTCATTTTTATATGAATTTTTATGAAAAGTAGGATTTTTATCGGAAAAAATCGATTTTTTCGAAAAAATGATTTCTCCACGAAAAAAGTGCCACTTCATCATCTTTAGGACACTTTTTTACTACTATTAACTCGAAAGTAAAAAAATTAAATGTGCAGTTTTTGAGAAATTTGTCTGGAAAAAAGAGACCCATCAAAAGTCGCTTATTCGTTTTTGGCATTTTTCTATTTTCTTTAGTGGGAACCCTACCAGTGGCCCATCATTGTGTAGCTATTGGTCTAAAAAAATTCACAAGCGAAAGACATAACGAGCAAAAACCTTAAAAATGGGCGTAGAAACACAAAAACAAAACAAACATACGCATCCTCGGAGGGGATGCGTTAAATTTGAGAAATGCAAGGATGTGTTTAAAAAAAACATACGACATATCCCTTTTCACCCCAGACTCCATCATCTGGCTCAAGGCGATAGATAATAGTGACATTGTCAACTGACCATGCCGAGTTACCCTAAAAGTTAAAAATTTCAGGCATCATTGCAACTTTTATAATTTGTACAAAAATATTACCATAAAAGTTTTTGTCTGGTATGGTACTGGAATTGGTATAAAATTAAACATAGTGTTGTCCATCATATTTGAACTAAATGATAGTGTACAAAATTGTGTATCAAAAGGAAACTAAATTTAAAAAAATATACAACATATTTTGAAAGAGTATTATACTCGATGCACAAAAATCTTGCATGTTGTTTCGACATATTGAGGCACTATGAGAGAAACCTGGCCATTATATTCAATCTAAATGAATTACAGTCGACCCTCGATAATCCGCCACTCTTGGGAACCAGGCCAGGGGTGTCAAAGCCTCAATTTTTTTCGAGTTCGAGTCTCTCCGTAGGATAATTACCCTCAGCGAACGCATTTTCCTTCTGGTGGCAATTTTTCCCCTGTAGTCCAGTGGTTCCCTGAACAATTGCTCCCAACTTTTGGGCAAAAATTGTGAAATTTTCTTTTTGTTTGGCAATTGTCCTCGACCCTGAATGATTAATTATTGAGGGTGTCGGATTAGCGAGGGCCGACTTAAAAGACTATAAGTTTTTTTCAACTCATACTTTAGCCCAATTCTTTGCTTTGGACAGGAGATTTTCAAAATCTTTGCTAAAAATGAATATTTTATAACCGACATTTTATAAAAATTTACCAATTAAAATTGAATATATCCGATTTCCATACATGATGGGCTGGAACAAGAACGCTTTCGGTCCCATTATATTTTGCTGGATCCCAGTGAAATCTAGGGTCGATCCACATCTATAAATCATCATACCGTATTTATTCTAATAGAATCACAGTCTCTAATAGAACGACACCCCCAGGAGGGTTTGACAAATAGAACGACAGTCTCTAATACAATGACAGCCCCCATAGGGGGTTGAAAAATAGAACGATATGTCATTCTATTAGAATAAATACGGTAAATATAAAAACCTATTCCTCTGTCCGTACGTCCGTAAGATCGAGATCTCAGGGACGGTAAATCGGGCTTTTTGAAAGTTAGTAGGTAGGGAGTAGGTGTGCAAGAAACAAAAAGAATTTGGGGTACGACCTAAAAATTTTTTAAAAATTCAATTTTTCCATTTTTAAGGGTTTTTCAAAGGGGTCGCCGTAACACGGCTATTTTAGCGTTTCTATTTTTTTTTTCTCGAGATTTATGACATGGGGAATACTAAGCCAATGCTATTTTTCAATTTTGACGAGATACCTTACCAAATGGGTGGGATAAAACCAAAATATGCGAATTTCAAAAATAGCACCAAATTAGTCAATTTTTTGTACTCTGTGGTTTTCGGATATGGAGAACACGAATCCGAAAGAATTATTCAAGTTTGACCTCATGGGGTGCCCCACCGGAAGGGTATAAAAAAACCTGGGGCCAAAATATGCGAATTTCAAAAAGGACACCGAATCGGCTAATTTGTTGCGCTCGGGGATTTTTGAGTATGTGAAACACGTATTCGAACGAATTTTTTTAATTTTGACATCACGGGATACCCCCTACCGAAGGGATGGTATAAAAACCTAGGGGCCAAAATATGTGAATTCAAAAATGGCACCAAGTCGTCTAATTTTTTGTACTTGTTGGTTTTGTGTATAGAGGGCATGAATCCGAAGGAATTTTTCAATTTTGACCTCTCGGGGTACCTCTACCAAAGGGAAGGGGAATAAAAAACCTAGGGACCAAAACATACGAATTTTCGTCTAAAACATATTGGGCGGGCTTTGCACGAAATAGGCTAATTTTTTGTATTCGGGGGTTTTTCGACATGGGGAACACGAAGTCGACGCTATTGTTCAAATTTGACTTAAAGGGGGTAAACTTTGCAGAAGCACTTCCGAAAAAATTTTTTTTGAATTTTTGCAAAAATGATTTTTCTAGGGGTAAGTGCTGCTGCAAAGTTTACACCCCCCCCCCTTTAAGGGGTACCCCCTACATAGAGGGATAACCTCATAAGGGATCAACATTCAACATTGGTCAATAATTACCCTACCAGGGGTATTGCACAAAATGAAAAGTACAAAGTTGAAAAAAATGCACTAAAAAAGTGCATTTTTTGTTCAACTTTGCACTTTTCATTTTGTGCAATACCCCAGGCGATCCATTTGATAAGAATATTGTAAATGGCGCACGAAGCAAGCTCAATATAGTTTTAGATAGCGAGCGAAACGCGCTAGTGTAGATATAAGAAACGGGGACCAGGGACGAGTGTCCCTCTACGGCCAAAATCCCTAAAAAAGTCCCGAATCATAAGGGTCCCCTGATTTTTTGGGAAGAAAAAACTACCTTTTTTGGAAAGTGACCCCCTCCCCTTTTTTATCTTTCTCCCTATGCCCCCCCCCTCCCCGCAATGGTGTAGAGAAGGGGGCACGTTCATTTTTTAGTTTAATTTACCTTTTTAAAAGACTTACTTGTTTTCTAGTGACAACATAACTAGCCATTTGTATATCTTCTTCCTAAATTAAACATTTATCATCTAATTTTTTTAATCCACAAAGAAACTTACAACTTCTATAAGTATAGCACCCAATAAAGTTTCGGATATATTAACCAATTGATTTTCATTGGCAAACGGTTTAACTCTTTTATCATATCCATTAAAGATGTCTTTTATTAGATTTTCATAGTTACCAGGAGGAGTTTGAGCTAAAATTTTGTATTCATATAACAATTAGCAGAGAACGAGACTAACCATGCGCATATAGGCTGATCAATTCGAGACCTATAAAAAATAAACCATAATGTAACATCATATTCATTTAGTTTTTATTTTTTAACTAGTCACAAACAATTCTTAATTTTAACAATGTATAGGGTAAAGAAATGAAACGGAATGTGTGTAATATAATTAATTGATCGGCTACTTTGAAGGTTGATATTAAATAAGTAAAGTACAAAACGAATCGAATGAAATGTCTATCGTCGTCCAAAAATCAATTGATCTGTCAAACCTTTTTTTGTAGACGTAGTTTTTTAATGAGTTTGGCGCTCGACAATTCTAACAAGGAAACATTCTCAAGTGTCCGATTACAACCTATATCGAAAATAATGTTATTTGACAGCTTTTTGATGGAGAAAGCAAATTTTAACAAATTAGAATGCACAATTCGAAAAAAGTCATGAAGCTATAGAGATTTTTGTTTGTTTTTAAATTATGATCAAAGAATATAAGAAATTTTAATGCAACTAATCAACAAGCCTCATTGCACAATCGTAGTGTGCTACACTCCCACTTTTTGGCTGTTGGTTCGACTCCCGTCGGAGTTGAAATTTTTTGCACTTTAAATTTATTATTATTACCATTCATCTTTCACGTGCCATGGAGTGGAGGAACATTCCATGGTTTCAGAATCACATGATTTTTTAATCAAATTATCTACGTGAAACAATAAAATAAAATTGCAGACATAAAGAACAAAAGAACATGAAAAACATTTCATGGTTTCAGAATACCGAGTTAGTACATGATGCTATTTTTTACATGAAAACTATCTTTCGGAGTCAATTTTTTCGTATGGAGTAAGGCTTTTTATATCGAAAATCCCAGAAAACAAAAATTCAGATGATTTGGAAATTTTTTAAAAATTTCGATTATTTTTATCTCTTGGTCCCCCAGGAAATAATTGAAAAATTTTTTTCACGGCTCGACAATGCGATACACGTATAGAAAAACCCCCGGAGGAGTCATTTTCAAAAGATTCGACACAAGCACCTCATTTATGGATCAACCCAGTATATAAAATTCAGTTTTAGGTACGACACAAGAGAGGGTACACAAAATTTGCGTCTGCTGCGCTTTTTTCATAAATACGTATGTGATATATATATTTATTACGATAATCTATCGTGACTATTACAATTGTTACAAAAATGGCACATAAACAATGAGAGATTATAAAAAAGAAGGAAATAAGATCTGACAGGTTTATGCGCAAACTGTCTGTTTCACACTGTTACAGGGGGTGACATCTATGGACTAATCCAAGGAAAAATTTTTTTCTAAAAAATATCATTTTTAGGGGTAAAATCATGCGAGAAATTTTTTTCAATTTTGCAATAAAAACTGTCGTTTTTTCACCAAAAATCATCAAAAATGGCTATTTTTGCAGGAAAATGTTATTTTTGCCCAAAAAAGACATTTTAGTCTTTTTTCCCAAAATGCGATTTTTTTAAAGAAGAAGAAGCCATTTTTCGGCCAAACAGTTATATTTTTACAAAAAACGATTGTCAATAGCTTGTGGCATAGGTAGAAGATTCGGCTAATAATTGTACTTTTACATCAAAAATTTCAAGTGAAAAATTGAATTTTTAGAAGAAAAATTGCTAATAAATCCTCAAAGAATCTGGATCTGGTTTACTTTCAAAAAGTGGCATTTCTTGGATTGATTTTGTAGTAACCAACTACTTGCTAAGTATTCAAATTCAAGAACAGATGTCTATGACAAATATCCATAATTGGATGCTTATGTCAAACGAGTTCACTCTATGACACAAATCAAGGATTATGTTGAAAATAGAAAACATTCTAGTTTTTAAAGTTCCTAGGCCAACGGCGCTACTTTTTCCAAAAAAGTAAAGTATGTCCCTACATCAACGCGTCCATGGCGCTCTCCGCTACCGAGCTGCGAGGGAAATTATTAGTTTCTGACATAAAATCTCTATCAGTTGCTGATATAAGTCCATGTCAGCAACTGATAATCAATTTTTAATTAAAAAAATCTATTATCAGTTGCTGACAAAAAACAAAAATATATAAAAGCAATTATGCAAATTTACTGCAACTACCGATGTATTGACTGAACTCTCCCAGGTATTGAAGAATCGCAAATATTTTTTTTTGAGTACAAAATAATTTTTTTGAGCATAAAGTATTTTTTTGCGCACAGGTTATATTTATACATGTGTATTACAAATGTGTTAAAATTTTTTAGGCCTTAGGCTTAAGCCTTAGGTCTTAGGCTTATGCCTTAGGCTAGGCTTAGGTCTTAGGCCTATCCTTAGGTCTTAGGCTTAATACATTTTATGTCAGCAACTGATAAAATGAGAATTATCAGTTGCTGAAAAAATTTATGTCAGCAACTGACGTCTGCTCAGTTGCGATTGGTAACGCCTGCGGCACTCTAAGTTACTGAGTTGTACTTGGGAGTGCCTACGTTGCTCTTCGCTACCGACTGCACTCGGAGCGCCTACGGCGCTTTCCAATATCGAACTACAATAGGGAGATCCTGCAGCACTCTCCGATACCGAGCTGCACTTTTTGTGCAAAAATTGAGCCGTTTGAAAAAAGTATGCATTACTTTTTGGGGTCCCCATTAGCATCGGTAACTTATAAATATAATTATACAATAAATATCTTTAATAAAGCTAATTATCACAACCAATCCTTCATATCAGGGGTTGGTAAATACGCAAAATAAGCTAAGGAGAGTAAATTTATGATATTGAATGCTTCAAAAATAGCTATCCCAACAAAGTCCAATCTTGCTTCAACCATATCCCATTCTTCTTTAATCTAAAATAAATTATCTGGTTAAAAAATAATAGACTGACAATCCTTGATGCAGAGACAAAAGGTGTGTTTCCAAATTCTTTCAGAGTTATGCAAAAAATAATGTAACTTTTTTAGATTTCATGTTTTCAGAAAAATTCCCTTTTCTAAAGTAAAATGTTGCCTAGGGATTCCACATTTCACTAATTAATGAAAATTTTCACTTTTTGGGCACTGTTTCATTATTTTGAAAAAAATTTAGAAAAATGGGAAATTTTGATCATTTTTGGTGGAAAATGGGAAATTTTGGTCATTTTTGATGAAAATAGGACATTTCGGTGACAAAAATGGGAAATGTTTTGAAAGTTTTGGTGAAAAATGGGAAAATTTTTTGGCCACTATATTATTCACTATTTTGAACAATTTTTCACTATTCTTTTTCTACTATTTGGAGATTCACATGTGGAATAATGGTGTTTATTGTCCTAATTCTGTTTTAGAAACTTAGAGAATATGATTTTCTAAGCTCAAAAAAGAAAGTTGTTTAGTAGTTATTTGAATTTTTTATATAACCTCATTTTGCTTTGCGTCCATCTTTGTTTTGAGTTCCCCCATCATTTCTCTCCATTTGTTTAAATCTGTTCTAAAAAATATATTATAATTTTAGCAAAAAAATTTAAACAAATTACTCGCTAGGAACTTTTTTAGCAACATTCCTTTTTGCTACCTTTTTTTCAAGTCCATTCTGTAAAGCAAAACCATTTTCTAGGTTGATTTTAAAATCCGACCCATTTGCTGATTCTTCGATCCATTTGCTGATTGTTGATGCTGATGTAGAATTGATTAATGTAGCTGATGAAATGTATGAGAATTTAAAATTGATGGAATTCTTCCTTTCTTTTTTCTTCCCTGGCAAAATTCCCATAAGTGCCACATTGTATAGCCATTTTGGCGGTCTTTTACCAGAATTAGTCATTTTCTGGAAGTAATATAATGAGGCCATTTCTAATAGAATACATACGACTAGGATAAACAAGACTACCGTAATATGGAAGCCTAGAAGTTTATCATTATTTAGCAAAATTTATAGGATGATTCAAAAAAGAGTATTTTTGAAATTTTTCAAGAACGAAATCGCTTAATTTAAGACACAGTCTCTGTAAGAATCACCCATTGGTCCAAGGGCCAGCGGGTGACGGGCTAGGGATTTTTTTGTCTCCGATAAAATCGAAGGATATTGGCCCATGATCACGAAATCGAGAGAGAAAAATGTTGAAGTACCCCCCTCCCCCTCTGTGGACCTGGGGGTCGGGGTGTCAAAAAATCAACTTTTCATGATCGACTCCGATTTAAATAAAGAGAATCTTAGAAATAGACAAACGGTTTTTTGACACACTAAATTAAAAACGGACAGCACCTTCCTGTAGGGGACGAGGTTTTTTGACACATTATCCATTTTATTGGTTAAAGTCCTAAATTTTCTTAAGAATTTGCTCCAAATTTTTGCTAGAATATATTAAATTAATATATACTCTATTAAATTTAAAAAAATTTGGAGCAAATTCTTAAGAAAATTTAGCACTTTGACCAACAAATGGGTAAATATGTCAAAAAACCGTTTTTGTCTATTTATAAGACTTCTTGAAGTCTAAATTAAATACGGACCTAAAGCTTAGGCTTAAGCCTAAACAAAATAGAGCATATATTTAATCAAAAAGTTCAATAAATATATCTTTTTTTGTAAATGTATCTCAAATCAACTTTGACTGAAATTCTCGTTAAAGTTGACCCAGGGTCAATTTTGACGCTAACATATAAATTCGGAAAACTCATGAAAAATGGAGCATTTTTTGTTTGTTATACCGATTTTAAAAAGATTTTTCAAGTTCTTAATTCTTAATTACCTAACAATGGAATTTCTTGACTTTTCGGCAACTTTTCTGATACGATGCCCAATAACAGCATTAATGACAAAAGTGCACCAAGACCCATGTTTGCCTTAAATTGTATAATTTAGTGTAATCCTGTTATTTTAAACCTTACCACATCACCGGGCTCATGCTCAGTGCCAGGTGCAAAAATGCCAACAATGCTTACAGTGGCAATAAAGAAACATGGAATCACGACTACTGCAATATAGTATGTAGAGCGTCGTTCAAGTTCGAACACATATTGAAACTATAAAAAATAAATTCGAGAATTGTATAGTTGGCTTTAAAAATAAGCATACCACATATCCCTTTTCACCCCAGACTCCATCATCAGGCTCAATGCGAGTGATAATCGTGACGTTTTTAATATCCCATGCGGAGTTGCCCTAAAAATTAATATGATAAAAAATTTGTACACTCCTTAAAAAACCCATGCACTTTATTATAAAAAATTTGTTCGCCTATTGAACACACAGGTCTTCGTCTTTCAACTATTATAACTTACTTACTTGAAAAAGTTTTGGCTTATAATTTACAGGAATTGGTACAAATGAAAATTGAGTACTGTCCATCATATTTGAACTGGATGATAGTGTACAGAATTGTGTATC
>OZJO01029092.1:0-20365 GCA_900406225.1 Acrobeloides nanus | reverse complement strand
TTTTTTAGCTGATTTAATGTCAATGAAACGTTTTCTAGCTTAGCCAAACGTACAAACGATTTCCCGCATAGGACACCCCCAGGGCTATTTTAGAAAAAAGAAAATATTTTTTACTAAAATTTTGTTTTTGGGTTGTTATTGCTAAATTTTTTTACCTAAAACAACATTATTCCACCACAAATTGACTGAACGACATTTGTTGACTTCTTTAACTTCAAATAATGGAATACATCACAAAGAAGCTCTGGGGTGTCCATTTCTTCTGATATTCTGGTTGTACTCTTCGGTATAGCTTGATTTTGTCGAATACATCAGATTTGGAACGTTCTACAGGGTGAGCCAAAAAAAATCATAATTTTTTCAATTTTTGGGATCATTTAAATTTATGCAAAAACAAAACAAACAGGGTTTCTATAGGTCAAAAAATTTTTTGGACGTCGGATTCGTGCTTTTCAGCCATCTTTACCCCTAGGAATGGTGTTTTTGAAAAAAAATTTTTTTTTGAAAAAATGACCCCAAAAATTGAAAAAATTATGGTTTTTTTTGGCTCACCCTATAATCGTTCACTAGCAATTTCTACATACGCAACATTTTTGGATTTTCTAAATTTTCGAAATTGGATTTGAGCGTTGGCCAGAGCATCGGCGTAGATTTCTAGTGGACAAGAAGGTAAAAAAATCGCCAAGTTTCATAGTTCTTGTCGATTGGCCTTTCTTATGAAAAAAATTAAAATGTATAGAGAGAGAGTCAAGAGGTCAATTCCAACCCCAGATTCTAGAACTATTCTTGCACTAACTTGAATTTTAAAACGATTACATCCCAATGAAGAAATTTATTTCGAAATAAGTTAATGTTTTCTAACTACAGTACCGAGCAAAAACCTTGGTGCATCAATGAAATTTATTACTTTTCATTGATGCACCAAGGTTTTTGCTCGGTACTGTAATTTATAAGTTATGATGTTTCCGACTCAACCATACCAAGAATACCAACCCGATGTAAAAAAGATCAAAATGGATTCATGTTCTCCTTGTCAATGTAAAATGAAATATGAAAATATTAAACAAGAACTTGTGATGGCTAAACATAATCTCAAGCTCACAGAAGCTGCTTATCATAATGCAAAAGAAATATTGAACCAAGCCGAAAAGAAATATGCTGAAGTAAGCATTTTTGTATAATCTATGCATATATACAGGATGAGTAAAAAATGGAACCTTGTGATCTTTAAGCGATTTTTTTCAAACCTTTTCCAACTTTTTAAACTTAACTAAACTTACCCTAGAGCCGGGAAATCGAGCGCTCAGAGAAATCTATAGGACCCCTGTTTGGCCGAGCACCTGCGAATTTTGGCCAATAGGGGGCCGGGATCTCCGATTATTGGCCGAGCGCAGGCATTGTTTTTTAACGGATTTTTCTCATGACTTCTCTCTTTTTCTATCTGTTCTAACTTGTTCGTCATCATTCTGTTGATTGATGACGGATCCCCTATAAGATCATTTTATAAATTTGTAAAAATTTAAAAAAATATAAAAATACAAAATTCTGTTTTTTGCACCCCATTGTAAAAGTAACAATTTTAAAATTGTTTATAGCTCTCAAATGTTAATAGCATAACTAATGGCAATATTCCGGCAGAAATTCTAATCAATGTAATGCAATTTATCCCTCGCATGAAACTTGAAAAAATTCAAATGGTCAACAAACAATTTAACAACCAAATCAAAGGTGCAGTCGAGTCTCGATTTAGTGGCACCTCACAGGAGAGGGAACGAAAAAATTTACCAAAAATCGAGATTAAATCAGATTTCTTCTCGCAACCACTTTTTGGATATGCTAAGTGTATGAGGAATATTTTGTAAAAAAATTATGGAGATAGTCCGGCTGGGGGGGGGACCAATTGACGTTCAAAAAAAATTTTTCCGATTTTCTTCTAAAAATCGACTTTTTAGGGTAATTTCTAGGCAAAAAATCGATTGCGCGCATTCCCGAAGCGTGAAAATGCTTTCTTGGCCCTGATTCAGGGAAATAGATTTGTGTATTGAAGCGAAAATATGAAAGTTTTGGGTTTTTCTTCTAAAATCATCGTTCTAAGGGTTATTTTATGCGAGAAATCGTTTCAGCGCATCCCCGAAGCGTCAAAATGCATCCTTGACCATCGTCCTTGAAAAATTATGTTTCTACAGCAACGCTTCAGTGATGCGCTGAATCGATTTCTCGCATAAAATAACCCTTAGAACGATGATTTTAGAAGAAAATCCAAAATTTTCATATTTTCGCTTCAATAAAAAACACTCATTTCCCTGAATCAGGGACAGAAAAACCTTTTCAAGCTTCGGGAATGCGCGCAATATTTTCTCTGCATAAAATTATCCCCAGAAATATGATTTTAAGGGAGAAATTTCAAAATTTTTCGATTTTCTCTTCAATACACACAATTAGAGCCAAGGAAGCATTTTCACGCCTCGGGAATGCGCGCAATCGATTTTTCGCCTAGAAATTACCCTAAAAAGTCGATTTTTAGAAGAAAATCGGAAAAAAATTTTCGCGTTGAAACGCAGTTCTACCCTGATTTTCAGGGTCAAGCTTAATTTTTATGCTCCGAAAATGCGCGCAATCGATTTTTCGCCTAGAAATTACCCTAAAAAGTCGATTTTTAGAAGAAAATCGGAAAATTTTTTTGAACGTCACTTGGTCCCCCCATCCGGACTAGCTCCAAAATTATTAAAAAATCTTTTATTTTCGCTGAGTTATTGTTTTTTGAAAAAAATCATTTTTATCCATTTTTAATCAATTTTAAAAATCCTCGAAAAATCATTTTTCGGCTCAGAATAAAAAAAGAGTTTTTTTTAAAATATTTTATCCAACAGTGAATAGTGACAATTAAAATGTGAACATATTTATACACACATCGAAAAGAAGTGGATTCAAACAAGATGTGAGTGGTTTTTTGAAAATTAACCAAAAATTGATGACTCACTATGAAAACTCAAAAAGGGTAAAACAAGGAAATTAACAAGAAAGAGTTGATAAAAATCGAATTTTTTCAACGCGTTTCGTTTCAATAATCTTTCATTAGCCTCGAATTTGGGTCGAGAGAAGTCGCTATTGCGAGGTTTGACTGTATCTTTTTACAAAATATTCCTCATCCAATTAGCTATCAAAAATTCTTCGCTCGAGGAAATCCGATTTAATCTCGATTTTTGGCGAACGTTACGGGCCACTATATCGGGGGTTACTATATAGAGTATACACTGTATTTTTGAAAAAAATATATATTGAAAATAATTTTTAAGGAGCCAATGAAATCCTACCCTTACGCTTGATACATCAGGTTGAAAATGTTAATGATGAACTTTTTTTCTCTTTATTACCAAATCAGCAAAGTGTAAAATTTGATGTTGGCATGGAACGATGTCTTCAAACTTGTACTATCCAAAAATTTACTATAAGACCTTATTATTCCGTACCAAATGGGTACAGTGTTATCAATTTGCAAAAATTGCTAAAAGATATACGACTATGGACATTGTTAAGGAAAAAGAAATTTCAAGTTGTTGAATTTTTTTATGCTGGATTTTTCGGAAACGACACTCCTATAAACATTCAAGCTGAAAATAACTTTATTAGTGTATTAAAAGAAATTTTCGACGATCTCATCGAGCCGACTTGTTTAATTAATCTGCGTTTTACTGCTACTATATTCTTTCAAATGTTGAAAAATCCCAACATTCTTGAAGATATTAATATGAAATGTAAAATGATTTGGCTCGTAGTTTCCAACAAATATCATGAAGGCATGTACGCACAAACCATTTTTAATTTCACAACGCAGAGCCAATTTCAAGTGTTGGACCGGAGATATGGCATGATTTTTCAAAATCAAAATATTAATTTTTGTCGGGATTATTTTGAGGTAGACTCTTTATTTTAATTTTTGTAAACCACGGCTCCGAAAGCGTGCAAAAAGTTTTGACACTCTTAAGAACACTATAAAATCGGCCAGAAACTTGTATAGGGGTTTTATATATGCGAAAAAAGGATTGCGCGCACTTTCGAACTTTATGTAGGTTTTACTTTACTATATAGGCTTTTTCAAGTAGGGAATCGATTTCCGATGCAATTGGGCGATTTTGAGATTTCCTTGACTTTCTAGACCTCTATGATCCGAAATAAAGGCCTATATCGTACAGAAAACTGCTCTTCTTTCGAAATTAGAAAAATTTACAAAATCGAAAAAGTTTCTTGTTATAAATCGTGATAATTCTTTTGTAAATGTGCTATTAGCATAAGGAAGCGTTTTATCAAGTTTTTTAGAGTGTCGGAAAATTTTGCACACTTTTGATAGCCGTGATGCACAATTTAGGAGTTTTGCAAAACAGAGCAATATTATAGATTATTGAAAAGTATTCAAATCGGGTTTTCTGGTAATTATTTTTAAATAATGCACATTATACAGATTAAAAAATTTCCGATAGTGATGAGATGCAAGGGTTATTTGCATACTTGTACAAGGGATTACCCACCACTATCCATCGAAAATTTTCGGCCATTCACCCATCCTGCTCAAAAATTAAAAATTTTAGAAAAAACAGCTAGGGAAATCATTATGTTTCAAAAGTTTTTAGATAAATTTTTTTCGATAACCCCCCACCCACATATAAAATTTTTCACCAAAAAATGACCAAATTTTGCCATTTTTTCTTAAAAATGCAATTTTTTAACCAAAAAACGTCTTCAAAAATGAGTAAAAAATTTATTTATATATATATTTTTTACTAATTTTTTTCAAAATTTACCTTTTTGGCTTTTTTATATTTTAAGCTATTTTTTGACAAATTTTTTAAAAATTGAATATTGCCCCAAACAGTAAAATGACAAAAAAAATTTTACTTTAAATTTTGAAAAAAATCTCCAGTATTCTCCTTGACGAATACTATGCTCTGATCACTCTATAATTTTAGATGATCCTCCACGAAACGACTTGGTTCAGCAAAGCAATTCATTTTTCGCACAAGTTCCCGGTATTAATGTTATTCAAAATTTTGCTAAATCAATCGATGTCCATCATACGAAAAAACCAATCGCCTTATATGTTTTAAAAAAGGAAGATGAGTGGACATTCATTTGTGAACTATATGATAATCATCTATTCTACAGAGTTGCGTTTAAGCCTAATAATTATTGGATTAGTTAATTGTCTTTATTTTTTATTTTTTACTATTTATTTCATAAATAAAAAATCAAAGAGTATAATAACAACATTCAATTAAGACACAGACTTTGTAAGAATCACCAATAGAACAAAGACCCCCGATTCAATGATTTTTTTCGTTTCCAATAAAATCGATAGAATATGAGTCACTGATGACAGAAACGAGAAAAAATTGAGTGGAGCATTTTTTGTTTTTACGGCATGTTCTGAATCGCTGTAGTTTTCGAGATAATTGCGTTTGAAATTTTGAATTTGTTATGAGCTCTTCGTTGTAATACACATACTTTTTGAATTTTTTGTGGAAAAATTGATTTTTGCATCAATTTTTTAAATTTTCATAAAATGAACATTATAGCAATTTGTTATAGCTAAATAAGACGAACAAAATGACACCAAAATGATTCTATTTGAACATTGTTTTGGGTTATTGAAACGAAACCCCTGATTCATGTTTTCGTTTCAATAACCCAAAACATTGTTCAAATAGAATCATTTTGGTGTCATTTTGTTCGTCTCATTTAGCTATAACAAATTGCTATAATGTTCATTTTATGAAAATTTAAAAAATCGATGCAAGAATCGATTTTTCTGCAAAAAATTCAAAAAAGTTTGTGTATTACAACGAAGAGCTTGTAGGTGACACAGACAAACAGAAAGACAGACGTTTCTCGTTTAATATTAAAAGATTTGAAGATGAACATTTCCTTTTTCGCCCACATATTTTCTCGACATTGATTCTCCACCTCGAATTCTTGCTTAATCATTTATAATCCAACCAATTGTAAACTCTTGATATTCTTAATGATTTATTGTTCTACCTTGTGCCATTTAATATTATTGATTGGTTTATATTATTCATTGTATTTATTGATTTAATAAACGTTTTATTTAAATTTAAAAAAACTCATGGCTATATGCAAATTATGTGGAGCATTTATGAGAGGTCCTGTAGCAAAGACCCCATGTGGACATGTTTTTCATGATGACTGCATTAGGCTACATTTTAGAGTAGGTGAAATTATTGTTTAAGACACACTATCTGACGAGTTTTGACACTATTGGCTGGGACATGGGAAAAAAGTTGCTTGAATTTTTTCGGGACCCTAAAATCAATTAAGTATACCCTACTAAATCATAGAAATAACATTGGTTTCGAGTGAAACCTCTTCCCTGTCGAGACCCAGCATGTTCATTTTTGGGTATAGGACGGTATTTTTTCGTGTAACATGTTTTACTTTTTTTTGTAACATAATTATTTTTTTTTGTAACATCTTTTCGGTTGTAACATTGAGTATTTTTTTTTGTAACATCTTTTTGGTTGTAACATAATTACTTTTTTTTGTAACATCGGATTCTGAATTCGGATTCTCAATCTGGATTCGGATTCTGAATACGGATTCAGATTCTGCACCCGGATTCGGATTTTGAGTTGAATTCTGGATTCTGATTCTCAATTTGGATTCTGAATTCGGATTCTGCATCCGGATTCTGATTCTCAATCTGGATTCGGATTCTGGATTCAGTTCTGAATTCGGATTCTGATTCTCAATCTGGATTCTGAATTCGGATTCTGATATAAATCCGGATTCTGAATAGGATTCTGATTCTCAATTTGGATTCTCCAGATTGAGAATCAGAATCCGGAATTCGGATTCAGAATCTAGATCAGAATCCGGATTTATATCAGAATCCGAATTCAGAATCAGAATTCATATTCAGAATCCGAATCTGGATTCAAAATCAGAATTCGGATTCATATCAGAATCCGAACCTAGAATTCATAATCCAGATTGAGAATCAGAATCCGAATTCAGAATCTTAATCCAGAATCCGGATTCATATCAGAATCCGAATCCAGATTTAGAATCAGAATCCGGATGCAGAATCCGGATTCAGAATTCAACTCAGAATCCGGATGCAGAATCTGAATCTGGATTCAGAATCCGAATCCAAAATTCAGAACCCAGATTGAGAATCCGAATTCAGAATCCGATGTTACAAAAAAAAGTAATTATGTTACAACCAAAAAGATGTTACAAAAAAAAATACTCAATGTTACAACCGAAAAGATGTTACAAAAAAAAATAATTATGTTACAAAAAAAAGTAAAACATGTTACAAGAAAAAATATTTTCGTTGGGTATATGGCAAGTTGTGTATGTGATGTTCTATAGGGTCTAACTCAGCGAATATTGAACCAAGTCGGCTGATCCCGGGCTTATTGTGATCCTAGTGATCTGGCACCAATTTTGTCTAATAAACTGTATGTCAATATTCGCTGAGTTAGACCCTATAGGACATCACATATACAACTTGTCATATGTACAAAAATGGACATGCTGGATCTCGACAGGGAAGAAGTTTCATCTGAAATCAATGTTATTTCTATGATCTAATGGGGGGGGGGGTATACTTACTAGATTTTATGGTCCCGAAAAAATTCGAGCAACTTTTTTTCCATGTCCATTCAAGATCATCTCTTACAGATAGTTGTCTTAAAAAAATTATAGAACTCACCAACGTGTCCTCAATGTAGAAGTCCTTGTAAAGAAGCAGATTTAAGATCGATAGTTATAGGCTTTAATTTTGTCGATGATAAAATTGATCAAAACGATGTAAGATTTGTTTTTTTGTTATCACGATGCCCAACAAGGAAAATTTTCCCCGCAATATGAGTGAAAAATTAGAATTTTGCTATTTTTCGACCTAATTTTCGTCAAAAAAAAGTTTTATATTTTTTCTAAAATAACCCTATAGGAGATTCTCTATCCGAGGAATCGATTGCGCAAATTGGAAAATCGTGAAAACACTTTTTTGATCATGAGCATCAAAAAATTGGATTTTTTCGATTTTTTATTGATTAATTGTCAGAGACACACGTGTACAAACACTCCCCCAAAATTTCGGACCCGAGCGCGCGAGAAAAAATCATAAGAGTCCCTCTTTACGATTTTTCGCACGCACAAAAATTTTTAGTGCACGAGATCATTTTTAGGTTGCACGCGAGTAAAATTTTCACAATTTTGAACAAAATCATAAGGCGGGACCAACCCAATTTAATAAAAATGCAAAAACCTTTAGAGTGGGCTGGGAATCGAACCCGAGGCAATAAACTGAAAATCTAGAAATTCTGCCACTCGACCATAAGGATGGAGTCGAATGACCCTATGATAGGATACATGTTTTACTCGTCTCATTGGGCTGAGACAAATGGATAAACCATTTTTAAAAATTGCTACTAGGACCACCGTTTCCATTTCATCTACAGTTTTCCTATTGTAAGGAATTATATATAAAAATTTAGCTAGACGATGATTTTACAAATGACTCAAATCTGTATGAAAGCAACAATGAATTTTCTGAGGATCTTCATAATTATGAAGACCCAAGAAATACTCCTCATAAAATGTTCCCAACAAACTATGACAACCCAACAGATGCTTATGAAACTCCTCTAGAAAATGTTACTACTTATGATATGCCGCCAACTACTCCAATAAAAAAACAGAGAGCTTATTCAATCCCAGAATTGCAGTTACCGACAAAAAGGGCTAGACCAAATGAATCACGTTCATTATCGACCAGAATTTTTGAGTTCATCATAGAACGGAAGTGCTACTTTATTATAGGGCTAATAATTTTATTTATTCTTGTAGCTATAGTTATTATAGTTGTTGTTTTAGTAACAAGAAAGCATAGTAAGTTTTATAGATAAAAATAAAGGTCATCCATAATCAGAACTCATTTTAGGGAGGGAGGGTACCACACCTAAATCATAAATACAGAGTTGAAAAAATAACCCCGGGGGTTATTTTAGAAGCAATACCGTATGTATTTTTGACTGGAATTAGGCTTACAAAAAACATAAAGTTTTTTCAGCCTTCGGCTGATTTAGAGAGTCTTTTACACGGACTCCCTCCCTCTCCCACAGNTATGTATTTTTGACTGGAATTAGGCTTACAAAAAACATAAAGTTTTTTCAGCCTTCGGCTGATTTAGAGAGTCTTTTACACGGACTCCCTCCCTCTCCCACAGCTTCCTTTTGTCAATTTTGGGAAGCTGTGTTTACATTTAATTTTAGAAACAAATCAAGAGATTAGTACCACTGCCATAACAAAACTTTCTAGTATTTATACAACTATAAACCCAAATAATTTTAATACATCAAATAACATTTTCCAAACTTCAACACAAAAGTTATTCTATACTTTTTGAACATCTCAATAAAATTTTTAGTGCCAAAACTCCTTTAACGCAAAGTTCTTCTGTTTTATCAAGTTCAATGACGACCTCCATATCATCAACCATAAACAATGGTTTTACATTTCCTCATCTTTTACCTTGTGATAGCAATTGGCTTTATTATAAAGGAAATGGAACTTATGATAATGGGACATGTTTTAAAGTGATTTATTTTATTAGGTTGATGCATAAGTTTTGCAACAAGCACTCAAATTAGACTCTTTTATGCTGTAATTCAAATTTTTTTGCGCTTACTTTTCATTCAGTGTTTGAACTTTAATCTTTAGCTAAATTTTTTTGATTTTTAGGAAAATGGAAAAAAATCGAGGAGTTATTCGTGAATTGCTAAAGTACGAGTTTGAGCTGGGTCACAGTGAAAAAGAGGCTCTAGACAACATCAACCGTGCCAAGGGACATGGAAAAGTGGACAGAGCTACAGTTTGGAGGTGGTTATCGAAGTTTAGAAACAACCAAATGGAGATTACTGACAAAAAACGTGTTGGGCGCCCTCGAGAAGTCGATCGAGTCGCTGTCGTCAACGCTGTCGAGGCCCATCCGTCGATGACTACGCGCATGTTAGAGGAAGATTTTGATTGTGATTAAGCGTCAATCGTTAGAATATTGCATGCCGCAGGTTAGTCTTTTGATTTGAGGTGTCTTCTACCTTTTCCGATCGTTGGAGCACTGGTTGCGCGGAAGAAAGTTCAGAACCATTGAAGAAATGCGCGAATCCCTTACCGAATTCTTCGATTCGAAGGACCGAGATTGGTACCGCAGTGGCATTCATCGACTCGAAGAATAGTGGCAAAAAGTGATCGAAAATAACGGAGAATACTTTGATTATTAATTATTTGTTGATTTGTTTATGTTTTGTCGCGTTTTTGTTAAATAAAAGTATATTCCAAGAAGTTGTTGCAAAACTTATGCATCAACCTAATATTAAATTTGTTACAGTGTGCAAAAAACAGAATTTTCCGATTTTTCGCCAATATTGTTTGAATTATTTTCTAAAATAACCACATAGATGGTTTTTATGAGAGAAATTGTTTGTGAGAGAAATTTATGAGAGAAACAGCTACCTGCAGTTTTTTTCAAACTTTTTCAAAATTTTGACCAAAATCCATAGGTAACCTGTGGTTTTGAACAAAAACATAATTTTAGGCAAAAACATAAGGGTATCTCCTTATGATTTGGTAGGGGGGGGGGTTGCTTCAGGAAAAATTTGCTCATAAATCGCAAAATTCGGGTCTTGGGCATCCTGTAATTTTTCCTTTTAGCACATTGGTAATAATATGACTTTTGATTATGCGGAAGATTATTGTAAGTCATTAGGGGGTAATTTAGCATCGATTTTTGATAGTGATGAAAATTCCGTTGTTACAAGTAATTTCATGTCTAGTACAAGTCTCGTTCAATCATATTTGATTTTAGACTGGTTAGCAGATATTATTTTCCCAAATATACCCTATTACAAATATACTTTTTGGATTGGATTATATTGGCAATTAAATTGTTGCGGTTCGAGTCAAGATCAAATTTGTAATGCAAATACTTGTGATGATTATGGTTTGACTGGGGATGACTGGGCATGTGCTTCATGGAGTGATGGACAAAATGTTACAATTTTTCCTATTCGTTAGTTATTGTTTAATCATTAATATAGAAAATGCTAGATGACCAGTTTTCTAGAGAAGACAGAATTCTGAAAATTGGGCGGGGATTCCAAAATTACAAATTTTTAACAAAAAATAGACAAAACAATTTTTGGGCAAGTTTACAATTTTTTACAAAAAGTATATATGTTACCGGCAGAACTGAGAATCTGGCAACTCGGAGATACCTAGGCAAAACTAAGATTCTCAGCTCTGTCTAGATATTTAGGCTTAGGCTTAAGCTTAGGTCTAAGCCTAGGAAAACCTAAAATTACACAAATTTGGTTTTTTACTGATTCAGAGTTAAGGTAGTGTTTGTAAGATTTTTTCAATGCACACAGTCGATAGCAAAGAAAAATCCCCATGAGCTATGTTAAACAATTTTTTTTAATTTGTTGAAAAATCGCAAAATTCCGTTTTTAACTAACCCTGTAGAAAAATTTTGGACTAGTGACTAAAAATTGTAACAAAAAATTTGAGAATGTCAAACTAGATTAATCGATTTTTGGACAAAAATGGACCATCCTTACTCCAATTAATCCTAAACTGAAGTTAAACCTACATAGTTTGATTTTAACCCTTCGTATTTAGCAACTATAAGTAAATGTAGTAATACTGGAACAATTTGTTGTATAACACCAAATACTCAATGCACAACAATCACTATTGAATATTATACCACACAACTACAAGCTGCAAATAAAAGTTCAATAGATAAGTTACAATCTTCAAGTTCATGGGAACTAGCAGAATGTGATAAACAAACTAATTTTATTTGTAAAAAGAAGTCTTATTTTTAATTTAAACAAAATAAATAAATTCCTAGACCGACACGCCTTCAGCGCTCAAATAGCCTAAAGTATAAATACAATGAAAAATCTAAAAAAGTCGAATTTTAGTCCATTTTCGCTTCAATACACCCACCCCATTCCCTGAATCAGAGACAAGGAAGCGTTTTCATGTTCCGGGAATGCGCGCAATCGATTCTCTGCATAAAATTACCCTTGTAGGGATCGTTTTTAGAAAAAAAAATTTCGGGTCCAAAATTCATGTAATAAGTCTTTTTAAACAACCCGATATTTCACGGACAGCTAAAAAAATGTTGATTTGATAATAATAAAAAGTGGTTAGAAACATATCTGAGGAGGATCCATATTTCCCAAAAATTTTCGAGGTGTAGAGAAGAGGAGACTTCGAAAATGTTGCGAATACCACCCAAAAAAGTTGCCGACTAAAAGATGAAGCTACGCTTTTAAAAAACGTCGCGCCGCGGCATTTTTTACAATTTTGCTTTGCGATTTTGTGAGGGGGCAAAGTTGATGATTTTGCGATGGGGGGTTCATTTCTGGACCCCTGTCCAGATATAGCTAGAAATGGATGTTGTTTTAGCATAGTCTGTTTTTATATTAAAGAAATATTTATATACATTTTATTTACAAATTTACCAATTATTTATGCGAATCAACTATTTTACAAAATAATAATTATGCAAATTTTTTAACAATGTCTATGACAATTATCATAATAGCCATTGTAGACAACTGGTGGTGGTGGCACATAAGAATTGTAGCCATTATAAGTATTGTAGACGTATCCATTAGGTACAGGATAAGTTACAGGCGGCATATAAACATTATATCCATGGTGCTAAAAATTATTTATTATAATAAAGCTATCAATAACACGTGGGGAGCAGAAAAGTGGTCAATGAAATAAATGTTTAATTTGAATTAAGAAAGGGGTATAAAAGATTTTATGGGGGGATTATTTTTAAAGATCCCTATACACCTATTCTTCAAATCACTAGTGAGGGGACATTTTTTGGAGATTCCTGTCACCGTCTCCTTCCCATAACTAGGAAAGCTGTAGTGGAGGGGGAGAGGAAGGGGAGCCCTCTATATTAAATTAAGGAGAAGGGAATAGAGGGATGGGTAAAAATATGATTATTTTTAACATAAAACTTACTCCATGATGATGATGGTGGTGGTGGCCAAAATGCCAGTGGGTCATTTTCAACTAGTAGTTCACTTAGGAAAAATTTGAAAACTATTCAAATTGATGCCTTTTGTTAACTCTCATAGATTTTATATTCTTCCTTATCAATTATTATATCCATGAAACTATGTATGAATCAGTTTTTGACGTCTTTTGCCTAGCCATTTGGGGCGCTGTTACCAAAAAATAGAATGATTCATATCAAAGAAGAAAGGCTGCTAATCAAAATTTACGATTTGAATTTTCGAAGGTTAAAATCGTCATAGGGCAAATATTATGAAATTTAAAAAAATTTTCAAAAAGGGCGTTTCATAAAAACATAAATTTTGCAAGTACAGTCAATCCTCGCAATAGCAACCCCTCAGGCCGATTAGGCGAATGTCGCAATAGCGACCCCTCCCGAATTCAAAATTTTAACAAAAGATTGTTGAAACAAATTGTTTTATCGGTAAATTGTTGAAACACGTTGAACAATTCGATTTTTATAAACTCTTTCTTTTCGATCCCTGATTCATGTTTTCGTTTCAATAACCCAAAACAATGTTCAAATTAGATAATTTTGGTGTCATTTTGTTCGTTTCATTTAGCTATAAAAATTGCTATAATGTTCATTTTATGAAAATTTAAAAAATTGATGCAAAAATCGATTTTTCCGCAAAAAATTCAAAAAAGTTTGTGTATTACAACGAAGAGCTTGTACACAAATCCAAAATTTCAAACGCAATTATCTCGAAAACTACAACGATTCAGAAGATGCCGTAAAAACAAAAAATGCTCCATTTTTCATGATCTTTCCGAATATATCATTTTTTTCATATGGTTGTAAATTACTGGACTGATCCTTTAAGCATACAGAATCTTCTGTATAAGCTTCATTGGCAGGATCAGGTATGATCCAATGTTGAGAGTCTTCTTAGAATTATCAGCTTTATCGGATCTTCATAACATTGGCGTATATTGTGATTATCAAATACACTTTTCTGGTCGAAAAGTGATCTTTAAACGAGATGACCTTTTAAGCTAATTAAGCGTTAACCGGCATCTCTACTGCACCCCGTTTTTATCGTTGACGAGTTTTTCAATGATTCTAGCGTAGTTTTGCAGAGCGTGATCAAAGTGGACTACCCATTTTCAGCCCATTTGGGGTTGTCCTCATGGAGAAAAATGCATTTTTCTCAAGCAATTTTTGAATGTTTTATCAATCGCTTAGGATTTTCATTTTCTGATTTTTGCTCCTCAAATCTAGATACTGTCTGATTTACGAGGAAATAATGCATGAAATTACTAGAGAAAATGGGACCACGTTGTCAAGCAAAACAATAGTCGATTGATTTAACTTTTTCCGTAGTGTTTGTGAAGATTACCTTGTTAGAAACCCGATAAAGATTGGAGGCGACCGAAATCTTTTTGAATCATATTTATTGAATGTTGTTGGAGAAAACTGTATATAGGTCAGGATGCTATGTATCATCTCTGGCCCCAAATTGCTTCATTTGAAAATTATAGAGCAGAGATATAATTGTGTATTTGTTATATTTTGCATAAATGTAATTGCATAAAAGTTGAATGAGTTTGAATGTTGAATAATAGTGATCGAAGACCATTCAAATATCAAAATTTGATAAGAAAAAAGTAAAAATAATGGAATTTTTAGAGGTGAATCCTAAAATAAAGGAGTGCCATTGATTAATAATAGGCAAAAAATCTTTAATAAATTTTTATCATAACAATTTATTAAAAAATTTATACCCTCAATCAAGAAAAAATAACGAGTTTTGTGGCACCATCTGAATCGTTTTCCCCATCGAGAAAGATGCATTTGACAATATGAATTCGTGTACATGTTTTCGTTATAATAATCAAACTTTTTTGAATTTTTTGCGGAAAAATCGTGAAAAAATAGCATCAATCGACTGAGAATTTTATGTTGAACAACTTTGCTAATTGAAGTTTCCGTAAAAAATTATTTTCTTCGATCAACAATGCAAAATAAGTTTAAATTCATGCAGGGTTTTCGTTTCAATACGCAAAAATTCAACAATTTAAACTTATTTTGCATTTTTGATCGGAGAAAATAATTTCCTACGTAAACTTCAATTAGTAAAGTTGTTCAGCATAAAATTCTATGTCGATTGATGCTATTTTTTCACGATTTTTCCGCAAAAAATTCAAAAAAGTTTGATTATTACAACGATAACATGTACACGAATTCATATTTTCAAACGCTTTTATCTCGATGGGGAAAACGATTCAGATCGTGCCGTAAAAACAAAAAATGCTCAATTTTTTTCATGATCTTTTCGAATATATAATTTTTTCATATGATTGTAACTGAATGGACTGGTCCTTTAAGGGGCTGTTCTTAAATTACGTTTGCAAAAAGTTGGATTTCAGACCCCCCCCTCCCTCCGTTAGTTTTTTTCCTTAGAAAAATCTTAAAATTTTAATGGAGCGTTAGATTTTCAGAGACCCCCTCCCCCTCTTGACAAACGTAATTTAAGGACAGCCCCTAATCTCTTAGGAAAATCTCCACCGCCTTTGCAATTGTTTTCATTGGAATTTTTTTTCAAGCTTTAATCAGGCTCTTTTTCAACACTTCTATCGATTGGTGTAGCTTCGAACAGGCTTTTGCTTTCAGAATTCCCCAAATCGAGTAGTCCATTGGATTCAGATCGAGCAGCCATTCACCGATTTCACGTTTACTGCTTATGTTGGCTTTGATGAAATCTGGACAATTTTCTTCGATGAGATTCTGTGTTTCTTCGACTTTATGAGAAGGAGCGCCATCCTGCATGAATGTCCAATGTCGATTTCCAAAATGTTTTCTTGCCCAGGGAAAAATATTCATTTGGAGATGTTCTAAATAAATTTAAAGCAAAATTCCAACAAAAAATCATAAAATATGTGTATATTTCAAATAGGTCAAAATTTTTTGTTACACCCTGTATTTATCACTTGTTTTAGACCCACTTGTGCAAGGGAGAAGTAAAATGCAGAAGTAATAGAAAAGACAGTGCAAAAATGTGTTATCATTCTCGTTTTTTCATTTATGCCAGTTGTTATAGATTTTTTTCGTTACGAGAGTATTTAATAATAATTAAAAATATTAGGTTGTTTCAAAAGTTCCTGGCCAAGAACAAAATTCGTTTTATTTCCACGGCATTCTAAAACGAGAAAAAAGTCTTCAAAAAACATAATCGTTTCAATACAAATTTTTATTGAAATTCAGGGAATTTGCACTGAATTTTTTTATTGAAAAATCAAAATTTTTAAAAAGTTTGAGAAGCTTTTCCTCGTTTCCATTTTCTATAATTTTGGTCTTAAAATTTTCCTCAAATATTGAAAAATAAAGTTACGAACGATTTTTTGAAAATAATTTTTTCTGTCCGAGTTAGAGGTAAAAATGTTGATTTTTTAACACAAATTCCAGGAAAATTCTATTAAATTGTGGCTCTTTTGACTTAAAAATACAATAATTTTTCATTTTTGACCATGCCTGAGCTTTATAATTAGTTTTGGGCCCAAAAAATGGAAACGAGGAAAAGCTTCTCAAACTTTTTAAAAATTTTGATTTTTCAATAAAAAAATTCAGTGCAAATTCCCTGAATTTCAATAAAAATTTGTATTGAAATGATTATGTTTTTTGAAGACTTTTTTCTCGTTTTAGAATGCCGTGGAAATAAAACGAATTTTGTTCTTGGCCAGGAACTTTTGAAACAACCTAATATTTAGTGTAAAGAATTAATCTGATTGATCTTTATTGATGAATAATTGTTTTCGTTCTTCGGGAATTGAACATTTTTGAAAAAATTTATGCATAGAAAATCTTTTCTTCTCTCTCATTCACTGTGTTTTTCTCTTTTTTCTGCCCGGAGATTTTTTGTTTACTCTCAGTCTTTTCTTTTTTAAAGGCATACTAGTTGATTTTTCCCAATCATTTTCAATTTTGATGCCAATCAGCGTAGGAATATTGATTTTTTCATTTTCCAACATCTTTTCTAGGGATGCATAAGTTCAAAAAGTGACAATCATGCCAATGGACAGAAATAGCACAAACATAAATTGTTCATAGTGAACAATTTATGTTTGTGTATAGGTGTATAAAAGTTATAGTGCAGCTACTCAGTTTTCTCCTGAGTTGTCGACCGAAGCTCAATTCAATATTTATGAAGAGTTATGATCGTTTGAAAAAGTGGAAAATTTTTGAAAATTTCATAATCTTAAAATACATTTTTACAATTTTTAGGGTATTTCAAATTTGTTCATTATCGCCATCGTGTTCAGCGTGAAAAACTGCTTTAAAAAAACCATTGGTATAATCGACCTTTTGAGTGTTAATTGTGAATTTTTTAGGTCATGCCTAGAGGTGGACCCAGACCAAAACCAAATCCTTTATCTTCCAACGACCCCTCTCACATAGAAAAGCGGCAGAAAAATAACGAGGCTGTCAAAAAGACCAGAGAAAAACAGAAAATGATAGATAAAGAGCTGGATGAACAAATTGCTTATCAAACGCGAATTATGAATTTTCAACAAAAGTAAAATATGGATGCTATTTTTCCTTGTATCTAATTATATCTTTTTTTTGTATCTAATTTTTTTGTAACCAAGAATATTCTTTTTTGTAGCCAAGAATATTCTTTGTTGTAACCAAGAATATTCTTTTTTGTATCTAATAATATTCTTTTTTGTAACTAATAATATTCTTTTTTGTATCTAATTTTTTTCTTAAGGCCTAATGCCAAGGCCTAGGCCTAATGCTTAAGGCTTAAGGCCTAATGTCTAAGCCTATAGCCTAAGGCTTAAGATTAAGGCTTAAGGCCTAAGGCTTAAGTCTAAGGCTTAAGATTAAAGCTTAAGGCCTAAGTCTAAGACTTAAGATTAAGGCTTAAGTCTAAGGCTTAAGATTAAGGCCTAAGGCTTAAGTCTAAGGCTTAAGTCTAAGGCTTAAGTCTAAGGCCTAAGGCTTAAGGCCTATTGGACTGGTCACTATAAAATTTAGTTTCAAAAAATTAGATACAAAAAAGAATATTCTTGGTTACAAAAAATTAGATACAAAAAAAGATATAATTAGATACAAGAAAACATATAATCCGTAAAATATTTGTTAGAGATTTTTTAAGTTGCGCATTTTTAGAAAGATCGAAGCAATAAAAAATATTATGGATCAAATTTCTAGTGCCACTCGTATGAAAATGAGTTATGAACAAATTGAAGAAATTCGAAGGTGATTTTTAAAAAAACCAGCGAATTGCTATTTTTTAACCTTTTGTCAATTAGGCACTTATGCAGTTCGTGGCTCAATTTGAAAACATAAGGGTCTCCCTTATGTTTTTTCGGCGCGAATTTGTTTTGCCAATCACGATATACTTTTGGATGACTAGCAACACATATTTCGCACCGAAGGCGCGAAAAAACATAAGGGGAACCCTGATATTTTCGAAGTTGAACCACGAGCTGTATAAGTGCCGCCAATCAATTCAGTATATAAAATTTTGGCACTAGGTCATTCCTTACCGTTGCGTACGATCCTTGTCAACCCTTACCAGTCAACCCTTACTGCTCATCCCTTACTCGGCGGTTCTACATTTTTTCACAAAAGTGATGTTCTACAAAGTTGTTTGTTGTGTTCTCAATAGCAATTTAGTAGAACATCACTTTTCATGAAAATATTTCTGTGATGGAGAAACTAACGACAGATCGGTATGGGATAGCTTGTAAGGGGTGTCCTCGTAAGGAAAATCGGTAAGGATCGACCGTAAGGATAAAGAATGACCTAGTGCCAAAATTTTATTAAAATTCAAGCAAAATTCGCATATTTTTTCAATATATTAACCACACCTTGTATAAATTCATAATTTTTTTAACTCATATTTTTTAGAAACTTCTTCAATTGTGCTTCCATTGTCGTTCAAGAAATGACAAAGTTTGATGCTCAAAATTCTGCTCAGCTATCTTACGATTTATCCCTAATGTCCAATCATAGGAGTCAAAAAGAACTCGTGGTCGCAATGGTGGAATTTCTCTCACATCTATTTCAATTAAAGACACCTCCGGCTGAATCTACTCAACATAATACATTGTTACCTTAAACGTCTAATGAATTATTTAATTGCTAGATTAGCTATGCAAGATCTCAAAAATTATGTGTATGGATGCAAATATTGCACTATAATCGAATTCACCTCACAATATAAATGCTCAATGTCGCAAGAAGTGAAAATTTTGTCATTGGCATCAAATACACGAATTTTTGTCACAGTATAATCTGTTAGTGGTGAAAGAGGCATATTTGATGTCGACGACAAAATTGTCACAGAAACTTTGATCACTATCCTTTTTTGCCTTTTTTCATGAAATATAGTCCGTTTTTCTTAATGATAGAAAAGGTTCGGCCACAGATTTCATTGCTCGGTGATTACCAGACCGTACGATCTGGCAAGTTAAGCAACCTTGGGCCCGACAGGTTCGATCCCGTTAGGGTAAAACTTTTGAATTTAGGAAAAATTTTTTCCGAAATTCAAAAGTTTCGACCCTATCAGGGATCGAACTTGGCATCTCCAACCAACAAAAGTTTATAGTCGAACTTTTTTTCAATCATTCAGAGAAATGGACTATATATTTTTAAATAAATTTTTCTGTGAAAAAATCCATTTTCTAGAATATTTTCTCTTTGAATATGTTATCCTAACTTTATTGAAAACTGAATTGTACTAAAAGAAAAACAGTTTTTTCAATTTAAAAATAGTGATGTAAATAGTGACAATCGATTTTTCGCATAAAATTACCCCTAGAAAAGTCATTTTTGAAAAATTCAAAAAAAAATTTTTTCTGAAGTGCTGTAAAGTTTACCCCCTTTAAATGCTCCTATCCAGTGGTGTAATTTAGGGCTGTAGGATGTTTCGGCGGAAATGGTTGTGAAAGTTAATTTCGACACGGACATTTAGAAAAGTTATATTCGAATCAGACATTTCGAAAAGTTATTTTGGAAAAGGACATTTCGAAAGATTTTTTCGAAAACGGACATTTCGAAAGATTGTTTCAAAACGGACATTTCGAAAAGTTATTTTCGAAACGGGCATTTCGCAAGATTCTTTTCGAAACGGACATTTCGCAAGATTTTTTTCAAAACGGACATTTCGAAAAGTTATTTTCGAAACGGACATTTCGCAAGATTCTTTTCTAAACGGACATTTCACAAGATTTTTTCGAAACTACTTTTATTGCCTGATCCGTTTCGAAAAAAATCTTGCGAAATGTC
>OZJO01029091.1:0-11434 GCA_900406225.1 Acrobeloides nanus | reverse complement strand
AAAGAAGGTTTCGAAAATGTGGTTAACACTTTTTCCTGGATTTTTCTATCAAAAGTTATGATTTTTTTAACTTTCGTTTTTAGGGGGGCTTAAAGCGAGAGTCGACTGTATTTAAATAAACAAAGACGGCAAATTTTGGCACTTTATGCACTTTGCCCCTCTCTAGTGGGTATTCTGCATAAATTTATGCAGAATACCCCCAGGCTGAAAACGAAAAAAAATCAATTTTTCACCGTTTTTTTTAATATCCCCAAAATTTTTTCAACACCCCAAAAATTTTTTAAAACTTTTAAAATTTTTTTCTCGTGAAAAATTTTTTAAAAATTGATTTTTTTTGTTTTCAGCCTGGGGAGGGGTAAAGTGCATAAGTACCCGAATTTTTGCTCAAAAATCGACTTTTTCTCAAAAAAGTGACCTTCTTCAAAATAGTTGATCTTGACATCCAGAATATTACAGGAAACAATTATTCAATATTCTGCACTAATTGCAATTAGTGCTCCCCAAACGTGCAATTAGTGCGGAATTAGTGCTTCCAAAATTTTTAGACGCAATTAGTGGAGGCCCCTAGTTATAATCCTAGACGTTTAGCGCGCAGCCTAAATTGCTCTTTTTGAACTTCGTTGAGGTGAATTCGATCCTATTGCCAGTAATTCAAAGATTGATTGAATTGCGGGAAATTTAAGAGACATTTTCTTGAAAGGTTATCTTAAACAGTTCGATCGCGCTCCAAGTTGAATTTATAAAGTGAGATTAATGCATGGGAAAGTTTTTGAAAGTCATTTTTATTCAAAAATCGCGCCCCAAAAAATTCAAAACCATGTCCGAAGCTCAATATCAAAATTGAAAAATATGTCAATTTTTGACTAATTTTACAATTTTTGATATATTTTTCAATTTTTTTTATGAATCTTTCAATTTTAAACGAATTTTTGATGTATTCAATTTATTTTAGAGAATGTTAACAATACCTTTTGAAGCTTTAACCGAATCAGAGCAAGCCTTAGTCTTGGATTTCAATCAATGGATTCATCATTTAAGAGCAAACGAATTTGAAAACTCTGATGGAAAATTCGAATATTACTACAAGATTATTCGGCGCATTAATCAAAATGTTATTTTTGTGTAAGTTTCCTTTGTTCAGGGTTTCTAGATCGATTTTTTAAAATTAATTTTTAGGAATTTTTAATTTTTAACTAATTTTTGAAAAAGCGTTTTCAAGATTTTTCGATGCACACAATCGATTTCTCACATGAAAATACCCCTTATAGTGATTTTTGAAAAAATTTTTGAAAATTTTTCACAAAAAACGCAAAGTACGGTTTTGTTTGGCTCACCCTGTATTCAACCATTTTTATTTTAGTCCACCTCATTGTCTGTTTTGTTTCAAAGGTGATATTATGTATGCAAACACTGGAAAGCATTACTGGGTTGAAAATTCAGCATTCTTTGGTGTCCATGAGTCTTGCTTAGTAATGTTTTAGCTTATTTTTATTCAGCGATGCCAAGAACATTTGTTTAAATTCAACAAATCCGACTTCAAAAATCAGCCAAATACTAATTTCCTATTATATTTCTATAAATTTGATAAAATTTCGCATCTCAAAAATCAGATTTGACACTGAAAAATCAGCATTTTTCCAGATTTGGCATCTTAAAATCAGCACTTTTCTGAAAGATCAGCAGACTTTGCGACGTTCACAAAGTTGGCACGGAAGGTTGACACGATAAAGTTGACAAAATAACGTTTTAACGCGAGATAGGACTTCTATTTTGTCTATATGACCTAATTAGTCGTGGAAAAATTCCCATCGCATTAACTTTATCGTGTAAAAGTCGTTTCTAGTCAACTTTACGAACGTCGACTTGGCACTCCTGCTTCTATCAATAACCAACTACTTTTTAGCACTTATCTGAAAAATTGAAGAAAAATCGAAATATTATTCAAACTCCATTGACTCAATATTTGGGTGGCTATGCATTGGAAGATATTTTTACCGAATTTAAGCGGTCTTCAAGCCAGGTAAGTGATCATTATATGTGTTGAATAACCGATTGAACTTTAGAAATGTACGTACTGTAGCAGATTGGGTGCACCATTAAAATGTTGCGTAAAGCAGTGTAGTAAAGTTTTTCATTTTGTTTGTGGGATTCGAAGTGGTGCCAATTATGATTACAAGGCATCCAAGTTAGTTTTATAATATAGTAAACTACAGGATGCCTAAAAAATGGAATTTTCGTGAATTTTTTTCAATTGTTTACTAATTTTTCAAAAAAGATTTATTAAGCTTGTTTTAGAATTTATTGCTTGGAACATTCTCCATTCAAACCAGTTGCTCTAACCACCGAACAAGAAGTAATTTGTTATGTTACGTTCTTGAACCATTTTGTAATTTCAGAGTTGCTTATTTTGTCAGAATCCAGTGAAAAAGATGCGTGTTCCTAGAGAAATCGTTGAAACTAACTGTTGTGGTTCACACTATTATCATTTCTCTTGCTTCCTGGTTTGTTTCTTCTTCTTTTTGCTTTGGTATTTCAAATTTTTAACTTTAGAATAGTGTAAAAGCGATGAAGGAACCTTTGAAATGTTTCTATTGCCAACTCGAAGAAAAATATACAAATTTTTGTGAATCAGTTTGTCAGCAGTCAATTTATATTCCCAGGTAAACTTGTTCTTTTTTTGCTTATTCATTTTTTTATAGTGAAATTGCTTGTTTTGAAAATGATTTGAATAACAATACAGAGGAAATCATCAAGCCTATCTATTTTAAAAGTATGATCTTTTGTTAATTCTTCTCTCCCTATTCATTTTCAGTCGGGATGAGGGGTGCGCAGCTCACTAACAGGAGTTACTCCCAAATTACAGGGTGTCTCACAAAAAACCGGGCACTTTTTTATTTCGCATTTTCTCAGCTTTCCGTACTGAGAGAGCTATGCTTTTTAGTTATTTGACTAGATAAATAATTTTAGATAGCAAAATTGAAGGAAAGAATTTGTCAGTTGTTATTGAAAAACAGAATGTGCCACTGGGAAAGTTGAAGAAATATGTACAAAAGAGATCATTTGATTTACAAAAGGATAAAAGTACGTTTCTTTTTTATGGCATAATACTGGAAAAAATCGAAAAAATTAAAAAATATTTTTTCGATACACCCTGTTATACTCGATTTTAGATTCGTCATGTATGGATGAGAAGACAGAAAACAGCGACGATTATTTCGATTTTTACGTGATGGAAGCGAACAGAGCGGAGAGTGCCTCAACGATTCAATCACGAGCGAGTGAAATGGACAAAGAGAACGAGCCATCGACTTCCAAGAAATTGAAAGAATTGAGTCGTAGAAGCGCTTCATATGAAAAACCGACGACTCCTTCAAATGCATCACGGCGAAGTACCAGAATTTCAGATGTCACTTATAAAAAGGCATTCACAAGAGTTGCAAAATTAGAATCAAGTACGAATAAGAAGCTAAGTTCTGATTCAAGTAATTCTGAGAAGCATCACAAATATCCAACTCGAAGATGGACATTGATTACGGATGATACAGTAAGGGGATTATTTTTTTGTTGGGACTAATAGGGGTCTAATAGTAAGTTGTTGGGACGAATGGGAGTTTAATAGCTAAATAGGGGTGTACGGGGTGCAGGCCACAGATGACCAAGAGTGGGGTGGAAGTATCTTTCCCTTAACACCTAAAAATGACCAAAAAATATCCAAAAATTTTTTTTGATTTTTCCTCTAAAACAGTATTTTTTCATTGTTTCGAACATTTTTTACGTTTGTCGGAAAATTTTTTTGCTATAACTCGCCTCAATCGGCCCCTCTCTCTTAAAGCTTCGTAAGTAACAATCTTGTACTTCAACTTTAGGAGCTTGATGAAGACGCGGATTCTTCTTCTGCCATTATTGACAATCCTGATAATTTACTGGTTAAAGAAACTCAACCTAATGTTGCAGCTCCAACTATGTCATCGGTGACTGTTTCGCCTAAGGATGCTGAGAAATTATCAAATGATAACATTGGCATGCCTTCTCAGAGCGATATACTTGGTGTAACTGATCAAATCGAAATTACTTACAATGTAGATGCGTTTTATGAATTTTCTGGTCGAATGTTGGAGCCTCAATTGATCTCACAAAATGATGTTTATATTCGAGGTAAATTTTCAGTTTTTTTAGTTTATGTGCATATGGTTTTAAATTGTAATTACAATATCATCATAATTTGTAATCTCATGAAAAAAATATTTTTCTCCAGTTTTTTAAGTTTTGATAAAAAGTATTCACAAAAATTGTAGATCTTGATCTCTAGATTCTCATAGGAAAGGAATTTTTACATTTGATGCTTGTAAATAGATTTTTCAGGGATGAAAAGAGATTTTTTCGGAAAAATCTGCTAAAAACCGGTTTTTTCCGTAAAAA
The DNA here is from genome assembly GCA_900406225.1 of Acrobeloides nanus. Taxonomy (NCBI): domain Eukaryota; kingdom Metazoa; phylum Nematoda; class Chromadorea; order Rhabditida; family Cephalobidae; genus Acrobeloides; species Acrobeloides nanus. The sequence goes on along the minus strand of OZJO01029091.1, from coordinate 7,015 downwards.
TTCCATCTTTACTTAGCTGCCTTAAATTGCTTTTATAAATTTCTATTCTTTCTTAGGAGTGAATCAACCAAACGTTGGCAGTAAAGCTTCTCTTCTTTCAACATCGTCTTTAGCGTCTAAGCCTATAGTGCAACAGGATCTAGTTTTTGAATCAGCTGATTCTTCGACTTTTATGGCAAATTTTGAACCTTTTTCAAAGAAACGTACAAGAAACAGTGCCGAAGATTCTACTGATATAGTAGCTATGAAATGCAGTTCAAAAAAGCCCAGAGTTGATGACATAAATAAAGGTAAATTTATGGAAAAAAGAGTTCTTAATTGTATCTTTATAAGCTTAATGATTGTATTTTTCATACAATTAGGGTTGATGGGATCACCGATTCGGGATATCCCCAATCGGAATGTCCGATTTTAATCCCAAAAATAGCCTTTTTGCGGGGGATCTCTTTTGATTTTAAAATTAGATGTGTAAAAAGAATTTTTTCTTTAAAAAAGTTCATTTTTTCAAAATTTTCAATTATATTTTTAACCAAAAATTACCAAAAAAAGCTATTTTTGGCCAAAATGGACCATGGCGCAATTTTACTCATTTTTTGTTTTAAAAAGTTAATTTTTGCTAGAATTTTGTTGAAAATTTACAACAAAGTTTTGAGATTGATTGCCCCCTTTCCTAAAAATGAGTAAAACATCCCTAGTCCTATACAACTAAATTAAATGGAATTAGGGATCGCCCAAATTAAAATTTTTTGCTTCATCTGCGATATTTAGTAATGCTATTTTTTAGACATCCCAAAAGAGGTGAAAATTTCAAGCGCGAATGATGCCCCGAATGAAAACAATGATGAACAAATGGCAGCAGGATCTCTGGAAAGCATGGAATCAGATGGTCTGAAAGCTATGCGCCTTAGTGATATTCCTGGAATGAGTCCCTCGATGTTGGATTATTTTCAATAATTTTTTTGTTATGTTATGATTTTTTTCAGTAGTTTTTTTGTTGTAATTAATGTACAATCTATAGACTTTAGCTTTAAAAATATTATATTATACTCCGTTTCCCATTGAAAGTTTAAAAAAGGATGTAGATGTTTCGAATTAGTTTTGAAGTTAACTACTATTTTGCGGCAAAATCAAATCGCCGCGATCGGTATTCGATTTCCGCTATCTTTGGAATCAATTCCAAGCACCACTATCACTGAGCCATTTTACCCATTTTAATGACATTTTAAATTTGTTTATTATTTCACATGTTTTTTGTATATGAAGAGTATAAATCATTTATTCATGATTTTTTTTAGTTAAGTAAAATCGGTCATGCTCTTTCATAATCCGACACAACGTCGAAGTTGAGATATAGTTGTGAAAGACAGACGTTTCAGAAACATATATGTATAAATATTTGATGATCAAATTCTGAATCTGGAGCAAACATTCTTTCTTCTGGTTTAAAAGGTCATTTTTAGTTGTGAAAATACAAGTTTTCATATCCTATACAGGTGGAGTGTTATTTCGAAAGCTTGATTAGATGGTTTCGAAAGAATGTATATGTTACAAGCGAATCTGAATCGAATTAGATTTGCCCTGGATTTATGAGAGATTCAGGTTTGTTCTGAGAATTTTTTTGAACCGAAAAAAATCGTTCAAACAATGAATTTGTATTGAAGCAAACTCAACTTCAAAGTCAAAATGCAAAAACCGTATGACTTTGAAGTTGATAGTCAAAAAATGGGGCAAAAACAAAATGAATATCATATGGTGTAGTGGTTAGTGCGTTCTTTTAGCAGCCAGATGGTCGAGGGTTTGATTCCCTGGTGCGTCATTTTGTTTTTGCCTTCAAAGTCATCGGTTTTTTGCATTTTGACTTTGAAGTTGATATCAAAAACAAAATGACGCACCTGAGAATCAAACCCTCGACCTTCTGGCTGCTAGCCGATCGTACTAACCACTACACCATGGGGTGATCATTTTGATTCATTTTTTTACTATATCAACTTCAAAGTTAAATATCTCGCCACTTTAAATAATTTTTATATATTTTTGCATGTGTTGGAGTCGTATAATTTCGATTCATATTTACTTTTCTGTTTACTTACATGTCTTGTGTTATTGCTTTTTCTCTTTAAAACTGAAGGTTATGGGAGTTAATAATAAATTTGTGATAAGAAGTCTGAGCTTTTACTTAATAAAATTTTCTATACGATTCATAATTTTATAATCTAATGGAAATTGTGCAATTATTCATAGCTTTTGAAAAGTTCTAAAACACCTACTCAAACTCTTACGCCTTTTTCCACTGTTTTATTATCATTGTCATCATTTCAAAAAAAACCAAAGCTAATCGTGAAATGTCTTTTAAACAGTTTGCTTTGTTTGGTTTCATGATTCATATTGGTTCGGCAAAACCTTTCCGCATTCGTTTTTTTCCTTGTCGTGTCGTCTCAAATGGAAATCAAATAATACCGATCTTCTTTTCTTATGGCTAAATAGAACATGCTTTACAACAGTTCCTTTCTTCGAGCATTTTGATTGTTTGATGTCGAAATTTTGTACACGAAACTTTACGATATGGAATTTTCCCAAAAATTTTGCTTTTTTTCCCAATGTTTTGATTTGAAAAATTTGTTTGTTTATCAAGCCAGGATTTTATTATGATTAAAGCAAAAAAACATGTTTTTATAAACATGCTTTTTTTATGGGTTTCAAGGCAGCGGAGCAGCAGCAGTGTTCCTTGTTTGTATTAATACAAATCTGTTTATTGAAGAAACGATTGATAAGCGTTGTCGGACAGTTGGTCGACTCGGACACTTGGTCGACCCGGACAGTTGGTCGACCGGACACTTGGCCGACCGGACAGTTGGCCGACTTGACAGTTGGTCGACCGGACAGGGGGCTTTAGGCTTAGGTCTTAGTCTTTAGGCCTTATGCCCGAGTCGACCAACTGTCTGGTTGGCCAAGTGTCCGGTCGATCAAGTGTCCGAGTCGACCAACTGTCCGGAATTCATTGATAAGGCTGCGTTCAAAAAGTTGTCAACAAGTTGGAGCAAAGGGTCAAAATTACAAAAAAAAGTTGAGCCACTCAACATACCGAGAGCTTCAAATTGACCCATGGCCGAGTGGTAACGTGCTAATTTTACACTCATCTTTTTTGAAATTTTGACCCTTTGCCCCACTTTTTCGGCATTTTGGTACACCATGGACACAACCCTAGTGGAAAGATACACAATTTTTAAAAAAGCCAACTAAATTTTAGTGTTTTAAAAATTTTTTCAATGATCAAGTTCTCCAATAAATTTAGGAAAGAGCCCTGAAAAGCAAATTTTGATGATTCTCTATGACGATTCTTTCATCTATCCGCTCCTCTGAGTATTTGAGACGTCGGTATGAAACGGCGAAAAAGTCAGCTGAAACAATTAATTGGTATGATTTGTATATTTTTAAACCAATTCTAGATGCTTAAATTTCAGGTTAAATGTTGCAGTTGGCATACTCCTCGCGTTGGCTATAATTTTCTTCATCATTGGCATAATTTGGTTATCTCAAGGCGATGAAAATGTATTTTTTTATACACTGCGTTCCATGAATATACGTCAAACCTCCGTTTTATGACACCCGATGGGGGGGGGGGACATAACGACCACGCAGGGATGCCGGCGAGAAAATTTGGTATATAAAGAAAGCGACTTGCTATATACAATCGAGTCTCTTTATAACGGCACCCCCCCCCAGGAGGTGCCGTTATAACGAGACTCGACTGTATACCAAATTTTTCCGCCGGAATCCCTGCGTGGTCGCTGTCATTAAACGGAGGAATTTGTTCAAAAATGACTTTTCTATGGGTAATTTTATGCAAACAATCGATTGCGCGCATTCCCAAAGCTTGAAAATGCTTCCCTGATTCAGCGAAATAAGAGTGTGTATTGAAGCGAAAATCGAACATGAACTAATTTTTTCTGCGAAAAAAGAACATATAATAATTTTCGCTTCAATACACCTAAGAGTGTGTATTGAAGCGAAAATCGAACATGTACTAATTTCCCTGAATCAGGAAAGCATTTTCAAGCTTCGGAAATGCGCGCAATCGATTTTTCGCATAAAATTATCCCTAAATATGTCATTTTTAATAAATTTTAGAAAAATTTTTTTCTATTTTTGACCCTGGGGTGACCCCCTTGATCCACAATAGCTCCGAATATATTAAAATAAAAACTTTAGGTAACTCGCACCTGGGTTTTCTTTTCACTTGGTTTGTGTGGCACCCTGCTGGGCATCAGCTACTTTATCTTCCGGTTTACCTCAAAAATTCAATTAAAGTCGACACCAAGACGAAGGCGTACACGATATGCTCATAGCCGTTCTGCTCGTGTTTGGGCCACGCCACAGTCGGTGCATCATCATCATCAGCAGTCTGAGATTAGGTCATGTGAGACATCTAATGCCAGACATGTTAATGCTGCACCTCCGACTTATGAAGAAGCTATCGGGGTGTAAGTTTTTTAATTGATTAACAATTGTCAAAATTATGAGGTGCAAAAAATGATTTTTTAAACGGAACAATTTCGGGGATAATTTTATGCGAGGAGAAATCGATTGCGCGCATTTTTCAATCATAAAACATTTCTATGAAAAATCTAAAATTTTCATATTTTCATGTCAATACACCATCAAATTCACTGGATCAGGGCCGGAGAAGCAAAAAAAAATCAATTTTTGAGCTAAAAATCGAGTCAAAAATCGATTTTTGAACTCAAAATTGATTTAAAAATCGATTTTTGGCTCAAAATTGAACTCAAAATCTCTAAAATCGAGCCAAAAATCGATTTTTGAACTCAAAATTGAATCAAAAATCGATTTTTGAGCTCAAAATTGGACACAAAATCGATTTTTAGGTTCAAAATTGAATCAAAAATCGATTTTTGAACTCAAAATTGATTTAAAAATCGATTTTTGGCTCAAAATTGAACTCAAAATCTCTAAAATCGAGCCAAAAATCGATTTTTGAACTCAAAATTGAATCAAAAATCAATTTTTGAAATAAAAAACGGCTCGAAGACGCGCGCAATCAATTCCTCGCATAAAATTATCCCCAAAATTGTTCAGTTAAAAAGTTACATTATTTTGCCGCACCCTGTAGTATAGGAAATATTGGGTTGTAGAATAAGTTGTTGCCGCTCAAAAAATACATCTAAAATCGGCATTTTTCGTTCGTTTTCGATGAAANGTAGTAAGCAAGAATGTATGACGAATACGATCCAATCAGTCTTTTTGAGCGTAACTCATGTTTTCGTGTCAATACTCAAACTTTTTTAAACAATTTGGCTCTCAAAGATGTATCCTTATTTTAAACTATTGATATTTGGCTATACAAGTCGATTTTTGACGAAATTTGCGACCCTCCTAGGGGTTTTCTAGGCGCTGAACACGAATCTGCCGTTATTTTTTGTCCTAGACCTCAGGAATATGGTCAAAAAATGATTTACAAAGAAGTACCCCATACGAGGTAAAGTCCCGGTTTTTGGGGTTTTAACCAACTTGTGGGGGTACCTTCCCGTGGTCAAAATCAAAAAATTCCTTCGGATTCGAGTTCCCCATGCCGAAAAACCCCCCAGTACGAAAAATCAGCCAAATTGGAAAATGTTTTGAAAATTCGATTTTTTTACCCCAAGGGGGAACCAAAGGATAAAAAAATCAAATTTTCAAAAAGATTTCCAATCTTTGAGAGCCAAATTGTTAAAAAAAAGTTTGAGTATTGACACGAAAACATGAGTTACGCTCAAAAAGACCGATTGGATCGTATTCGTCATACATTCTTGCTTACTACTGAAAAAAAATTTCATCGAAAACGAACGAAAAATGCCGATTTTAGATGTATTTTTTGAGCGGCAACAACCTATTCTACAACCCAATACAAGTCTGCAAGTCTAGGTAAACAATTTATATTTATGCACCATGGAAACACGATAAACTTATAATTTTTAAAAAAATATTTTTTTAGCAACCGCATAAGCGTGGTCATTGAAAATACTCCTCCTCCGTATGCACGTCCAGCTAGATAGAGAAAAAGTCCACCACTCTCTCCTCTCCTAACCAGTAGATGTTTCGAAATTGGCCAAACTAAAAGCCTCCATTCGTGTTACATCATTGCCTAGCAAAGAAGGAGCGTCCAATTTTCTTTTTTCTTCGACTTGCATCATTTTTTTATTCCTGATCGAGTGCTCTTTCTCCTTTGAGTATTATTTCCAAATAAAAAAGTATTTTTTCCAAATAAAACGCCAAAATTATTGAAATTTGAAAATTATTAAAAATTGAAAATATTTCGGGTTATTGGAACGAAAACCCTGATTCATGATTTTCGTTTCAATAATCTAAAATATTCTTCATTCACGAATTCTTATCATGAATTTTGGACCTGAAAATTGTTTAAAAAGACCTTTCTAGGGGTAATTTTATGCGGGGAATCGATTGCGCGTATTTCCGAAGAGTGAAAAAGCTTCCTTGACCCTGATTCAGGGAAAGTCGGGGTTTTTTCTAGGCGCCGAATGGAATGTGCGCATTATAAAGGCATAAACAAATTCAATACACCGAATCCATTTCCTGAATCAGGATCAAGGAAGCGTTTTCAAGATTCGGAAGTGCGCGCAATCGATTTCCCGCATAAAATTACCCCTAGAGGGTCATTTGTTAAAAAAATTTTCTACTCGGACCCCCTTTAAAAATTGATTTTGGATCTTTCTTATTTGTTATATTCAATTTGTATTGAGAGATATATGAAGTCTTTCCTATTTATTTTTTTTGTAATTTGTGTTTTTAAAAAAGATTAATATTTGATCTCAAATTTGTATAAACTTCATGTTTCATTGCGAGATTCAAAAAAGCTAGGCGCGCATGGCTAGGACGCGCTGGTCATTCATGTTATTGGCGCGAGTTTGACCCCAGCAGAGTAGAAATTTTGGAGCTAGTCCGGCTGGGGGGGACCAAGTGACGTTCAAAAAAAATTTTTCCGATTTTCTTCTAAAAATCG
>OZJO01029090.1:0-11217 GCA_900406225.1 Acrobeloides nanus | reverse complement strand
CCCCCCCCCCCACAATTTTTTGACAGCATGTGAACCCCCTCATAAAAAAGTTAGACCTAGCTACGTCCATGTCCCACCCCCATTTTTACTCATGTCCATAATAAACATTATCTATATCTTCCTCCTCATTTCGCGTAATAATAATTAGTAACATTTATATGCCGCTTGAAGCAAGATGATTTAATGATGGCGTGACACAATATTCTCCTTCCTCTTGACCAAATGCCCCAAAAGCTTGGCCATAGGCAAAAATAAAAATAGTAATCGTAGTGTTGTTTGCCCACTCAAAGTGGCAATATTAATATTTCATTTTCATCACAATAAACATCTTGAAAGGAGGTTGCCACGCAAGGAAATTTTTAAAATGCGAAAAAATTTGCAAATTTTTGACACGCGATGTTTTTAGCCAATTTTTATTGAGCTACTGGTCTTTTGAAAATTCAAAAATTTTAATTTTACTATAAATTTTTTTGTCAAAAATCCCAAAAATTCAATTTTTTCAAAAAAATTTTTTGGAAAAAATGGTTTGTTAATGGTTGTCAAATTTCTCGAAAATTTATTTTTTAAAGTAAAAAATTAATTTTTACATAAAAATTGACTATTTTTGCGATTTTTTAATTTTAACATTTACCATAATTTTTTATTTTTAACACAAGTAATTGAATTTTTTCAACTTTTTTTCAAACAAAAATCTTTATTACACATTTTTGACCGTGATTTTTTTAAACTATTTTTTGTAAAATCATTTTTTAACTTTCAATTTTGATTTTTTAGGTCAAGACTATACCCTATAGCTTATTCCAAGTCGAACACATCCCTCAACTTGAGATTCATTCTTATTCCCCCTATATTGTATTATATTCGCTACTTATTTTCAAGAGCCCAACACTTCCGCTACTGAGAACAGCTGTCCGTACTAATTTTCCATAAACGGGCATTTTCTTGTAGTCACTCAAGAAACACTTATGCAATTGATGCGCAGTATGCCAAATTGAGGTCAATCAGTTCGGCCAAATTTGTAGACAATATGGAGATTTTTTGGAAGCACAGTATTTTGCTAATTTTAGCGTACTTGATGGGGATTGTTGGTGCATCAATCAAGTATAATCAAAGGACTTTTATCACGGCAAAGTAAAGAGATTTAGATAGATTAGATTGATTTTAACCTATAGGAAGTGATCTGGGTGTACTCGTTGACTACTCCAGTAAAAACATGCGGGGAATCTAAATTTGGCATTTTCGAAGCGAAAAAACGCTTCCCTGATTCAGGGAAGGTCTGTGTATTGAAGCAAAAAGTCGCAAAAATCACATTTATCCATATGTAAAAACAACCCAAATGAGGTCGTTTTTAGGTACAGATCGCATTTTTTGCGACTTTTCGCTTCAATACACAAGCCTTTCCTGGATCAGTGAAGTGTTTTTTCGCTTTGAAAATGTCAAATTCGGATTCCTCACCTGTTTTAGCATTAGAGGGTCATTTTCAGAAAAAAATTTTGAAAATTTTTCACGTGGGTGCCCCCACCCTATTGGACGCTAATATCATGGAGGGTGCACCCCAACGGTACCTCCTCCACTCCCCACTCACCGACCCACCCATTTCCCAAACTTCGAAACTTTTTTATGGGTGTGAGGTATTGATGCAACCATAAACATCTAAAAACCTATCTTTTAGAGCCATAAATTTCGTCGACCCTACAAAACATGGCTTCCGTGTCATACTACTAGATGAATTTCTCAAAACTCATCTAGCACCTACTTTATTACCTACCTTATACATTACCGCTATACCCTTCAAAAAAGGTGAAATTGCAGTCTCAAAAGTTTACTATCCTGACACCATATATGAAGATAAACAAGTAGGATTTGGAAAAGCAAAAGTTTCACTGTGATACACAGTATTTTCAAAACTTTGAATTTTCGCTGTGATACACACAATATGTTTAAAATTTTTAGATCAATCTATCAGAATTGAAAGAGCGATCATGGTATTATCTTTGTGTTGAATGGGAAAATTTTAATAGACATAATGAGACTACTGGGACGGATTGTAGGATCTATAGGACACTGGATAGATATGGTAAAGGTGCGGATACGACGGTGACGGATGTTGAAGCGACGGATGTTAGCTCGCAGATGTTTATGTTCAGGATTCGGAGTGTTGTAGATTTTCCGATTAGGTAAGTGTAAACACATACTCTCCTCTATCAGGTATCCCCTTCACGAAAGGGGGTCAGTAAAAGTGATATCCCCCTCCAGAAGAAGGGTAAGGAAAAGGGATACACTCCTTTCCCTGGAGCTCTATTAAAAGGAACTCTCGACCAGGAGGAGATCTATGAAAAGGAATACCCCCCTTACCCTAAGATTTTGAGCAAAAACTCGATTTAAGCAAAAATTTCAGGAAAAGGAACCTCCATACTTCTATGGGGCATCCCCAGGGTAGCTACTTAAACACCCCTATGATTTCGACCCCTCTCTTCAGTCAATCGACAAAACATGCCACCTTTTTTGTACTTCCTATATTTTAGGCTCACAGCATCCTTACAAGGTGGCGGTCAAGTCTCATCACCACCCTCCCAAGTTTTCCATATAACCGATACCTCAGATCTTGATGTCATATTCCCATACCTCAAACCAGATAAAGACTACGGCAAACTATGCATTCTTGAAGAACCTCTCATAAGTGGGTATACCGCTATGGGGCGGTTGATCACCGGCATGACTATGGAAAAGTGTTATTTTGGTAAGGTTTAAAAGAAGACAAATTAGAATTTGTTACTATAGTCAACTCTCGATAAGGCGAAACCCCGATAAGATGTCACCCCAAAAATGGAAAATTGGATAATGGGGGACTATTCGGATTTTTTTAATTTCAAAAATTTCGGGCAAAACATAGGAGAGGATATTAGGAAAAAGTTTTCATTTTTTTCAGATTTTGAGAGTAAGCTTCCTCTTTCTTTGCGCTACTGACATTACCCTCGATAAGACATCACCTTGGAACTGATCCCCAGGGTGACGTCTTATCGAGAGTCGACTTTAGTATGATTTAAGTACCCCATTTTTGCAATTTTTGTATCAAATTTTTTAGAAAACTTGAAAACCAAGGACTATGAACTATCCATGTTCGACTCAGAAGCTAGTGCCTTCAAACGAGCTGCCATGGCATCAAAAACCTTTTCACGACCAACTTTTTGGGCACTTTTCTGCATCTCCTCTCTTATGGGAATTTTTATTGGTCGGAGATAGTAATAGATTTTTTTGTCATTTTCTTTCCATTTTCGCGAACAAAAATCTCAGTTCACTTGTCTAGCCTATGTTTTTAATCATTCTTACCGGTGCTAAAAATGACCTTTATTGTTTTGCGGTCAAATGAAAAATTGTTGAGTAAACAATCGCAGAAGCAGCAGCAGCAGCTTTTCGACGTCATCTTTTCTTTTGTTTTAACTATAAGTCTTTTTTTGTGGGAGCTATATATCGATTCACTTATGGCTTACTTATTTGGGGACTGAAAAAAAGTTTGATCGAACGAATTTTTCGTGGTGGTTAAAGTAGTCAACAATTTTTACGTGAGGTAGCCAAAAATGGAACAGTCCTCAAAATTTTACTGTAGTCATTATTCTCACTGCCCATGTTTTTGTAAATAATGATTGTATGATTCTTTTTTTAAAATGTGAAATGGATCAAGTTCTGCATTTTCGAGTGTAGCCAGATGGAGCTTCAGGAACAGGGGAGGGGTAGGTGGATGCAAAAATGTTTGAAAAGGGTCTTGGAGAGGCCCGGAGATGGCGGAGTGGGGTCGGGAGGAGCATAGAGAGAGATGTTCAAAACCCCCTGGCTACGCTTAAATTCTTTAAAAAATTGCAATCAAACAGACATCTATTCTCAGCGTCGTAATTTTGGTCCAAATATGGGTGGGGGAAGTTTTTCAAAAAATTTTCATTTTTCTTCCCCGAAAAATAAAAAATTTTCAGGTTTGGTGGGGGGGGAGGTTCCCCCCCCCCCATAATTACGACGTTGCCTATCCTATTAAGGCTGCGTTCAAGCATGTCAAAAAAGTCTAATTTTACCTGATTTTCAATAAAATCGTGTTTATTGAAACGATTGATCATGAAGCATAAAATTGTATTGGTTGATAAGCATAAAATTTGTTGCCTTATGCTTCATGATCAATCGTTTCAATAAACATACTTTTATTGAAAATCAGGCAAAGTTAGACTTTTTTGACATGCTTGAACGCAGCCTAATCTAAAACTAATTATCGGGTATATATCATTTTGTTATGGCTAGTCCATGTAGTTGCATAATTTTTTGTAAAAAATTATTTTTTTATAACTTGCCAAAATTTTTTTATACCTTATACATGCTATGATAAAATTTTTTGAAACAAAAAAATAGCGGTAAAAAATTTGCAGGTGTCTGGCCAAAAAAGGTCAAGAAAAAATGGATAAAGTCAAGTATAATTGCACATATGGGAAAATCGTGATTTTCAGTAAAACAATCAAGCAATGATTATTTACAGCCATCACACCTTTTGTTCATTTACAAGTGGTATTGTTAGCAAAAAATATGGTGCAAAATAATGGGAAAATGTTGTAAAAAATTGTATTAGGGTAATGCTGTCAATGAGATTGAAAATTTGAAAAAAATCAATAAATGTTTCTCAGTTCTATTTTTTGCATAAAATGCAAACTTCATTCGAAAATATAAAATTTTTTGCATGTTTCGACAAAAATCCAATTTTTCAAAATTTCGACAAAAATTCAATTTTCCAAATTTTTTTCAAAAATATAATTTTCCTATTTTTCGACAAAATTCATGGGGTACTTCTGAAACATTGATAGTAATATTTTGAGTGGGGAGAGGGGGAGGAAAATATTCTTTTTTCAATGTATTCTTAATTTTATCTTAAGCCTATAGTAGCCAAATATAATCTCCATTTTGATTGACAACACTAGTCGTAAAGGGCTTAAATCTGACTTGAAATACTCCGGTTTTTGTCGTCCATTATGTATAACATTGACTATTTATTGCACATGAATGAGATTAGAAATTTGAATGAGAACAAGGCTTAGTTGTTGTCACTTTTGGCTACAATCTGAGAATTTCAAAACATCAAAAGTTATAAAAATCCAAGAGGGATGTCCAAAAATTCCTAAAAGTCCAAAAATTTCAAAGAATTCAAACATTAAAAAAATCTTAAAGTTTCGAAAAAAACCAAACAGAGTATAAAAATTCCTAAATGTCCAAAAATGCAAAATCTCAAAAAATCCAAAAAGAGTTCTAAAAATTCAAAAAATTGTGTAAATCCAAAATATCCAAAATTGTAAATTCCAAAAATCTCAAAAAGCAAAATTTGACTCTTCAAGGTCATGTTGAAAATTTATGCCAGTGGTCATAAAAATTAAAAGGATCATTAAAATGCAACATTTTGAGGCTATAAAATACGGTAAATGACTAAATTGAGCTTATCTTATGAAAAAATCGCATAAAAGTTAAATTTTTGATCAGATAAAAATTATGCTAGGAGCCGAGCGTTCCGCGCTCGCGGATTTTCTGAGGGTGACTCCGAGCGGCACTTTCGAGCGGGGATTCCGTTTAAAAATTTAGATTTTTTCTGCCGATTTGTCTAATTTGGCCCTAGATATTTTTTATATATTTTTAGCAAGGTGTATTTAATCGCACGAAAATGCAGTCAAATATTACTGGTACTGAAACAAGAGGATTAATATTATCAAAGGATTAATAAGAAGAGTAAATTTTTGTTAAATTGCAGAAATTTATATGCCTATTAACTTTAGACGCTGGAACATCCACAAATACGAAAGAAGATTTCAAACTTAATTATTGGCAAGGTATAAAATTTTTGAAAATGTAAACAAAATTGAATGTTTCGCTCTCATGACCAAGTGGTTAAATTAGTAAAAAAAAGATTTAAAAAATACCTAGGGCCAAATTAGACATTTTGGAAAAAATAAAAATTTTTTCAAAATTTATGAATAAGTTGGGTTTCGAACCCTGTACATACATCGTGCAGATCTAGTGTGTTGCCACTTGCCCATAAAACAGTGTTCACAATACAAACATTACACGTTTAATTTAGTGGGATGAAGGGAAATTTTCCAATTTTTTAATGTTTATTATTTATCATTTTCGTTTTCCACTTTTTTCTCACATTTTTATTGCACCTTTCATCTATCATTTTCCATTTATCAGAAAGATTTATAGCTCCTAGTACTTTTTAAATTTATGGAAACTGTAGCAATGATGGATGGAGAAGTTGAAGATGTACAAGAAAATTTTGATCACATGGTACTTTTTTCATCAATAAATATAAATAAAATGCATTTGTTTAATATAATATAGAATTTACAAATATAGTATATATATAGAGGGGAGCATCTCAAAGACCCCTCCAAAAAAGGCCACTGATCCAAGGGGAACCAAAATTTTTGAAAAAATGTCCATATTTTCAATTTTTCGATAAAAAACGACATTTTTTCATAAAAACATCGACAAAAATTGCTATTTTTGCCAAAAATGCGATTTATTAACAAAAAAGACCATTTTTAGTAAACATAGTCTTTTTTTGTTTAAAAAAATCGCATTTTTGGCAAAACTAGCAATTTTTGTCGATGTTTTTGGTGAAAAAATGTCGTTTTTTTAATCGAAAAATTGAAAATATGAACATTTTTTCAACAATTTTGGTTCCCCTTGGATCAATGGCTTTGGGGGGGGGGTCTTTAGGATGCTCCTCCCTTCCCGCCCAAACGTCCGAAAAATTTTTTTACTATATAATGGTCCCCCTTATGATTTCTTCAAAAATTTTGAAAAAAATCATTTAGATGCTTTTGATAGAATTGCAGCAGGTCGATTCAAGTAATCCTTTATTAAATAGTGGAGTACACATGGATTGGTTGCATGAAAAGAGTCTTCACCCTCCCCATACATGTACGAGAGGGGATCATCCCCGCCACTCATCCATATAAAATTTTTTCAACCTTTTCAATATGCTCTTTCGAAAAATCCTAGAGCCTTTCAACACAATGCTAAAAAAGAACTCTTCTTTAATTTGTTGCAAATTTTATTTTTAGTCTTAAATTGTTACTGTTTTGAAATGTAGTTTAGCTGTATTATTTTAAAAAATAAAATTTTTATACTTTATAAAAAGAAAGAATATTCGATATTCTATCACTACTAGTATCTTTATACTGTTTATAAAATTCCATTGATATTAGCTGTTCCAATTTTGGCCTTCTTTCTAATTGTTGCACACATTGAAATAGCACATCACTTAGCATATTTGAATACTTTGACTTTATATCTCGATCAATAACTTGAGTAAAATTTGTTATAGTAATGTATTGCTGCAAAGTGAAGGCACCTTTTTTTCCTTCCTTTATCAGAGCAGAAAAGTATGGTAGTTTTCCGAGAACTACTTCCATTAAAGTGATTCCCAAACTCCATATATCAGATCGAATGTCATATTTTGATGGGATTATGCTGAATCGCTCAGGAGGCCAATATGCTAATGTGCCAGCTTGTGTGCTTGCAAAGGAACTTTCGAGGATGCGAGATTCTCCAAAATCGCATAATTTTATTTCACCGCTAAAAAGTTAACAAATAAAAAATCTCCGTGAACTTCTATGGTGTAACTGTACATACCTGGATAGGAGTTCCAGATATGGATCCGCCGTCGTAAAATTCTCAAATTTGCCCCTTTACCCCTTCGTAAAACCGTAGGGGCTATCTATACTTCAGTCGCGAGTTCTGCAATTTACCCCTTCCGGAATAAGAAAGTTGTCGCAAGCTAGAAAAATGAGTAGAATCCACCTAGAGGCCTCCAAAAAATTGGCTTGCGACAACTTTTGACTTCGATAAGGGGTCAGTCGCGGGCTGTCGCGGCGCTCGCGACGTGAAGTATAGCGAGGCCCGTAGACCAAGGATAGTCGCAGCGCGAAGCGCCGTGACATTTTTTTGGCCGACAACTTTTTGGGGAAAAAAAATTTA
Organism: Acrobeloides nanus; assembly: GCA_900406225.1. Classification (NCBI taxonomy): domain Eukaryota; kingdom Metazoa; phylum Nematoda; class Chromadorea; order Rhabditida; family Cephalobidae; genus Acrobeloides; species Acrobeloides nanus. The sequence continues at coordinate 3,213 of OZJO01029090.1, read as the reverse complement.
AAAAAGGTTGGGGGGTCGTAAAATTTTCGATGTTGCCCCTTTACCCCCTCGTAACTTTTTGGGAAATATGGACCCCCTCTGCCCAGGTATGAAACTGTATTTACCTATAATTAACTAAAATATTGCTTGGTTTAATATCCCTATGTATTATTCCTTTTGATTTACAAAAATTCAGTGCATTAACAATCACCACAAACACATATCCTAATATTTCTTCAGGAAATTTTTGTGGATTATTTTTATGCACTTGGAGATATAAATCTCTTAGCGATAAATCCATTAATTCCATGCACAATAAAGCCTGCGCTTCATAGATACATAAACCATAAAAATCAACAATTTCGGGACATTCCCGCAAATTTTGGAAATTCTCAATTTCCCTCAATACGACTTTGAAATGTTGTTTGATATCTTCATCTTCAAAACGGCTATGTGGTATGCAGAGGTGTTTTGCAGCCATAATATTATTGGATGGCTTGTGCCGGTATTTTCTGACAACATGACGGGAAGTGGCTAAATTATTGCATTGATAAAAAGAGGCATTTTTTAACAGAAGCCTCTATAACAGGTTTGTCGCGACTCAATGACTTAATCGAGAGAAAATTTCCTATAGTATGCATGTTATTGTAGTGGGGCAGATCACCAGCTTTCATATGAGTCGTCAACGAAGCCTCAAAACGTTTTTTACGAGAAGCTACGACCATAATAAAATAACTTAACTTTTACACAAAGATGAGGACTAGGCCCGAACTTTTTTCAAAATTTTATTATTTTTGTAATCAGCATGGAGTATTTTTTTCATTCTATCACTTAATATCGGCAACCCTCCAAGTGTTAAATAATTTTAGAGTGACCTTTTTTTAAAATTATTACTTTTTCAAAAATCGATTTATTTCGAGTCTAAAAAAGCCGGGTTTTCGAGTTCGAGTTCATGAAAACCTACTCTATAAACTATTGAAGTTGTTAATTGATGTTTAATTATTTAATCGTAAATTTATTGCTTTTCTCTCATGTCATGAAGCTTCGCTATAAAGCTTCGCGCCGACCTCGCGAAGATACGTCGCAAACAAGTCTGGAATTATCCCTCCGACAGTGAATAAGCATTCGAATGTCAAAAAGACGTGAAATATGATGCAATCTCGTGAGGCACAAACGGAACAGCAAACAAAAGCTCAATATCAAAGAAAGTTAGAGAACGCGCTGCTTGAAATATACGCTTAATAGACCATGGCTGGTCACCACACAAAATAAACCCATACAGTCTAACCATTATCCCCGTAAAACCTTTTGGTTATACGGAGATTCTCCCGTGTGATAAGAAACACAAACGAAATAAGTCCAAAAGGTCGCCAACCGAGCACACTCGCTTCACTCTGGCTTCGCTCTTCGGTGGTGGAAGGACGGTTGTTGGGTTGGCTCCAGATATCTTCATCCAGTGGATAGCCTATGTGGAAATGCACCTAAGTGGTAAAACCTTCGCGCTTTATACTCGTGCTTGTAAATCATGACTAAATTAGGATGTTTAGGGCCCTCAATACTTGGATAATACTCAGGTTTAACCGGCCTGAAAGCTATCATTCTATATATCTATTAAACCTATCAAAGCTCTTAAACAAACCTCCTCTAAAGCTAAAAGATCCACCCAGATTAACAAAGTTTCAACTAAACCCTTGTACATAACTCAAAATTGACTCCAGACTATAACAGTAATCTTACCTCCTATAATACCTAGATCTAATAGCTCTTGATAATTGAATTCATAGTATTGTTTTGAAGAATTGGCAAAGAAAAGTTTATTAACATCTTTACTGTTAGTTAGCTTCGTTAAATATGTTGACGGTTTTTCTTTACCTGAGTCAATTTCAATATTAAAATTAATATTAATCTTTATATGGGTCGGTTTCCCACTTATTTTATCATTTATTTTGTTGTAATGTATTGGCTTGTTATCCTGTAATGATTGAATTCGGGAAAATATTTTAAAGCGTCGGCATAAGAAAAATGTTATGATAAGTAATAGTAGCACAAATATAGCCATTATAATTAATAGAATGATTATTGGAAAGGCTATAAAAATAAATGAATGAATTTTTAAAGAACATTAAAACTATATATGTACAAGGAGCATATACAGGGTGTTACAAAATAAATGGGCCCCCTTGGCAACAAGCAAGCAATTTCATGCTTTGAGATTCCATTTTCGAACATTCAAATAATAGCTAGTCTGAATTCAGCCATGATTACTGCAAAAAATGAAATAAAAAATAAAAAATTGAAAATAAACGATACGCAATCAATGGGACGAAAATTTAAATAAAATAAAGAACTACAACAATTTGGGGGCGTTTATTTTTTAACATCCTGTATATGGTTAGATTTCTGGGTGAAGGGGTCAATTTATTTAGAAAATGGTTAAATTTGGCTGACAAAGAAGTTAAGACATATTGTCTGAAGGTTTTCGAAGATGAAGGTACCAAGCAAAAAAGCGATTTTTGACCTCCCGTTTTACATTTAAATTCCCGCCAAAACCCTGAAAATCAGGATTGGCGGGAATTTAAATGTAAAACGGGAGGTCAAAAATCGCCAACTTCAAACATGATTATCTCGACAACTATAACGATTCAGAATTTACTGTAAAAACAAAAAATGCTCCATTTTTCATGAATTTTCCGAATATATATAAACTATGCCAAATTTCGCTAATCTAAAGAATTTTCAATTTTTGACCTCCTCTGGATGGCCAACTTCATAAGGCCATATCTCAAAAACAGGTACCTGAATTTTTAAAATTTTTTATTTATTTATTAATTAATACTGGTATTGTTCTTGCTAAATCAGCTTTCAAACCTCACGGCAGAATTAACGTCGATTTTCTAGAACCGTTTTTGTGTAAAATTGGAGCCTGTACAAAGCTACCAAAATTTAATAAAATCGTTATATCTCGTTGGAAGTATGTCGGATCAAAAAGTGATGTTCTACAAAATTTTACTACAATATCATATCAATAAATTAAAAAAGACCGTATTTGAAAATCTTTTAAATTGGCTGAGATATCGCGTTTTAACTAAATGGGTCCAATTTTTGCTCTTCGCTCAAGGTGTCTAACTTTGAAGGACCATATCTCCGGATACGAAAAAGTTTTGGATTTTTGGAAGGCAGAGTTTTTATATTGGGATCATACAGTTACTTTTAGGCAACAATTGAAAAAAATCT